>JAJOOO010001717.1:0-33802 GCA_029582685.1 Solanum piurae
ACTTGTACTCTTTTTACCTGCTGGTATATCTGAAAGTTTATCTTGGTACCTTGGTTACCCCTTGTCACTTTGCATTGTCGTGTTGGTATTCTTTAATACATTAAAGACGCTTGTGTAACTCGCCCACTTGTATGGATCGTTTGATCATTTAGCACTCTTGTTGGGACCTTGTCCTTCTTGTGGCTGTGACCTCATCACTCTTGGCATGCATCTTGGTTCGGATCACCTGCCATCTTGACTCTGTATTTTTAGTTTGTCTTAAGAATGGAAGCTGTCCATTTTAAGTACGAACTAGTAAGCCATATTTAATATGGTTCTTGGTTCTCTTGATTATTGGGTTTTGACCCTTCTTGATGTAGGGCGTTGATCCTTCTTGATACCTGCTCGTGCTTAGTGTGACGACATGATGTATATATTGGGTGAGCCTTGTTATTGAATCTCTTGAAAAGTTGTGCTATGAGAATTATTGACATTTAGACCTTTATATATTGAACTTGATACTCCTTGTATATTGTTTACTTGATTAACTGATTTTGTTTCGATCGTGCTGCCCTTGACTTGAGAATGATAACTTGTCGAATTTGAGGGCTCCAAACCTATAGTTTTTACACCACTAAGCTATATGCTTAGCGATAGATGTTTCTATCATAGGGGATGTTCGCGATGATGCTTAAAGCTGGCCATTGATGATGGAGATTTTAAAAGCCTTAAGGAAGATCACATTTGCATAGAGGCATATATATTTTGTATAACCTTGGGACTTGTACATGATCTTTGTGTTGTATATTTATAGGAGATTTTGAGGGCTGATTTGGTCATCTCACCATGGGTTGTAATATAAGTATGGTTATACGTTTTTATCTTTTTGGGGTTGTAAACCCAAGCCTTGTAATATACTAGTTTGCTATATGTCTTGAAAGTTGTGTGAAGCATGAGCCGGCTGATATTGGTACTCGGAAGCTTGTAATATTCTTGTTATTTCACCCTCGAGTATGAGGTTAATATATGCATGAAGATCTGGTCGGTTATTTGCTAATATTTTTTTTTATTGGAGTTCGTTATGAATCTAATCCTTCTACTAGATTAAAATTAGTATGCCCTCATTAATCGGTTTAGAATGTCGCAAGTACTTAATTACATTGCTTGTTTAAGTAGTGGTATCATTTTGAAAGGGTCGCTACAAGGATCCCCATGACCATATCCGGAACTTTTAAAAAATCTCACATGAGTCAATTCAGCTCAGGCAGTTTCCTTTTTCGTTGATGGGGGAACGACCAAATGGTTAGCTGATCTACCGATGGATTCGATTACATCTTGGGAAGAGCTTACCGAGGCATTTTACATAAGGGTTTTCCCTCCTTCAAAGATGATGGCATTGAGAGATAATATTCAGGGCTTTAAACGTTTGGATGGTGAACTAATCCACGAAACATGGCGGAGGTTTCAGAAGTTGTTACTCCATTGTCCGACTCACGGACTTCCAAACAACGTGTTGTTACAACACTTCTACCGGAGTTTAGATTCGATTAACAAAGGTATGGCTGATCAGCTGGTTCGAGGAGGAATTATACAATAACCCTTTGAGGTAGCATCGACTATCCTTGATGGAATGATGAAGATAAACCGAGCATGGTATACTAGGGAGGATCAGGTGTCTCCTATGACTTTCAGGATGACAAAGGAACAAATAGAAAAGACTAAGAGCGGGATCATATCATGGCTAAAAGGATGAACCAAATGGATCTATTGTCAAAACATGTCATGGGTAGTTGTTCTAGGGCCGTGAGTGCAGTTGAAGTTAGCGGAGTAAATCCCGATGATGCACACTTTGAAGCTTTGTACAATGAAGAAGTACATTTTCTAGCAAATCAGGGAGGAGGTTTCTGCCAAAATTATCCAGGCTAGGTGGTACCTAAGGATGAAATAGAGAGCGTGATGAAGGTTGGAAAGATAGTGATAGCGAGTGGCGTGACCATGGTACAAACTGGAGGGAGCGAGATGGTGACAAAGAGAGATATGTCCCTCCCCATGAGCATCAAAAGTCTAAAAAGCAAAGGGCTGACCCAAAAACCTTTTGCATTGATATATGCTTGCACGCATTCTCAATAAAGTGGAAGGGTCAGACAAAGTGCTTAAGGAAATTAAATATGACGTCTCAACTCTAAACCAGACAGTTATGTCTCACTCGATGTCTATTAAGCTGCTGGAAACACAAATGGGTAAGATTTCATCGTATTTGAACCCAAAACCAAGATGAGGTTTACTAAGTGATACCTTGGTCAAACCAATGAATGAACCTTGAAAGCGTATCCACATCGTGCCACGACGTTAAATAAGGCACTTCTTGGAAGAAAACCCAAGTTTTTAAGCATTTATTATTGTTGTTTGAATAACAAGTGTTGAATGTACAGGTTGAAAATTTGAAATTTTGGGAAAAGGAGTAGTTAGGAGAGCCAAGTACCAGCCAGTGACTCGCTGAAAGGGTAGGTGAACCTGATCTGGATCGCCGATAAAACTCAGCAGGCAAAAGAGCCATTCGGCGCATCGCCCAATGGGTTGGTGACATAAGTGAGCGTCGCCGACTTGCGCGCAAACTGAAGATTCAAAAGGCCAATACCATTTTTAAATTCAAAAATCTCCCTCATTTTATAATTTTTGACTTATACAGTTTCACAACTGCACTTTAGGATTTTTTTTATTCCAGTTCTTGCATTTTGTGTTGGATCAATTGCTCGGAGGGATCTTTGGTATAATTTTCTAGCCTAGCATCCAAATATCTATGTTGAGATTGATTATCAAAACCCCGCCTTTATATTTTGGTAATTTCAAATGCATAATCATTGCCTTGTTGTTATATTTTTGTATTATTGATTGTTTGAATGTTTGTTGGTAGTGCATGCCCGTATCGTGTTTCATATGTGTTTTTAGCCTTTAATTGTGAAATCCCGTATGTTTGGTTGATAAAATTTGTGGATTGTGTTGACTTTATTGTTGGGTCTAGTGAGGCTGAAGTGTGAGTAACCTCGATTGTGTCGATCATCCGATTTGGCCCAATGATAGAGCGGTTGACGTCATTCTTAAGGGCAAAGGACGTCGATTGGCCAATTTTTGCAACAACGGAGGAAGTCTTAGTACCCGAATGTCATGGGTTGTATGGGTCTTGGCTTAATTGCGTAGAATAGGTGGTTGAATTTGATTTCGTAGGCTATGGGTTAGAATTTGAAGGTCGTGGTAAAAGTATGTCACGTTGGACTATTAGGCGAGCTAGGTCGAGCTCGCCGAGTGGTTCGGCGGTTTGCCTAAAGACCCTTGGATCATATTTTAACCCTTAATACCTTGGGTAACTATCACCCAAGGAGCCCCTTCAAAAGCTTTTATCTCAATTCTAGAAAACCCAAATATCTAGGGTTTCAACTCAATCCCATGGATTCCTTTAAAAGTTGCTTTTAAAGGTTGATTTATTTTTATTTATGGATTAATTACTTATTTTACATGATTCTAACTTGAATTCTTAAAGAATCCATGAGTTTTCCCAATCCTATCTATGATCCTTCTTTACATTAAGAATGTTGTTGCAGTTTGTTCAATTGATTGGATGTGAGTTGATTATGATGTAATTACATGAGTTTAGTATGATTCTACATGTATTCTTGATTAACCTAAGATTTTAGGGTGAAATTGATATAGCCTAGGGTTATGTCATGAAAAAGGCAAATTGAGGGTTTAGATGTGACCTAAAATTGATGAACTTCTTGATGAATTGCCTTAGATTAGATCACCTAAACATGAATTGCTTATGAGTAAATCTTGTAGAAATGAATGAACTTGATTAGGGCTTATATGATGGATCATGGTTGTGTAGTATTGAGATTGACTCTATATGATACCAAATGAATACAATTGATCAATAATGAAGTATGTAGTTAGCTTACCTTGAGAATTAGTATTACATAATGACCAATCCTTGAGGGTAAAGCTTGTAATATGAAAATGACTTCTAGGGCCCTAAGGGTAATAGCTAGTTTGAATGAGGTATAAATGTTGAGGCTTTAAGAATGAAGCTATTATGTCGATTGAATTGTATAAGGTACTAATGTGGAAGGACTTTACCCACATGACTTACAATATGAGTATATGAGCTCATACATGCAATGAATGAACTATTTGAGTTCTATTATGATGAATGTTGATTTACATGGTCTATGATCCTTGAATGCAATATATGTGATATGCATAATTGTGATATTATGTACATGCTTATGAACACTTTTAGAGGGAAGTGTCTACGATGATAATGTTATTGTTATGTCATTGCAAGGACAATTACACACACACACTCCATGCATAAACATGATTATGATGTATCTATGGTGTCAATTGAAAATCTAGTTCTCATATGCACCTTTACACATTATTATGCATGAAATTTACATGACCATGATGATCCTATTGTGTTGATTGATAGTCCATTCTCATGAGAAAACATGATCTTGGTGTGAAAGATTTACTCACATACTAATGATGATTCTAAGGTTGAAAGTTCATTCTCACCTACTTGAATCTATAAGATATTATATGAATTGGGTTGAAAAGGGTGAAATACTCCTTCAAACATGTAAACCCAATTCAAAGACTAGAAGAAGTAATTTTGGGAAATAATGCTTAGCACAAAGTGGATATGGAAAGTGAGGTAAAGGCTCTTTTGTCAATACAAAAGGTCGGGCCCTCTAAATTATTCTCATGAGATGGAAGCTCCTCCGCTAATACAATAGGTCGGGTTTCTAGAAGCAATCTCCATATCCCATAACTATGTTCGCATATAGGTATTTAGCTAGTCGATCCACCTAAAATTTAATACATTTAGTTCTACCTTAGGCAAGTAGGACACCTTCTTTCGGTGTGGGGTTACTTGACACCAGATTTCATGTAGCTCACATGGTCTATGTCGATAAGGCTATACTCCCTCCATGAACAAGAAAGTTAGTTATGTGATATGGTTCCTTAAAAGGGATATTTAGTATGATTAGTAGTATGGGATGCCATTCATACATGGCACAAGTAGACCTTGAGAGTAGCCATGGTGTGTTTCTCTTATTTTTATAAACTATGAACATGAAACATGAACTATGACTAATGACTACTCAAGAAGATATACTTAGTATGAGTGAGGGAATGGTACTTCACTCATACATGGTACAAGTAGAATTTGACAGTAGCCATGGTGTGGTTCCATTATATTATGATGATTTATGTATTAATGCATGCTCCATTTGGATTGTTGTTATGATTGACTTTCCTTGACATAAGCTAATGAATATGCAGGTGTCCTTGCCTATGAGTATTAACTATGGATGACACTAATGTATGATAAGTGTGAGCATGGTGACCTAAAGGTAGTACTTAGTGTAGATAGGGTTATGGGATCTTATCTATGGATGGCACAAGTATAACCTAGGGTCACTTATGTGATGGTTCTATTATGATGAGGTGGTCTTAGTATTTGACTATGTATGTACAATATGCCTTATAAATATTGATGTTTGCATTATGCCTATGATTGGAGACTATGTTTATGACTATGTTGTTATGCTTATGATATTATGCACTATCTATGAGTGGTCCTATGAGTATGTTCTCCAACTATTTTCCAAAGAGGATCTTTCAAATTGTCATATGCATGGTTTTCAACAAAAAATGTCCTTTTTGCGTGTTTCAATAGTTTTTATGCATGGCTACCATACTTAGTACTTTTTGTGCTAACCCCATCTTTCTATATTTTTTATCAGTGTAGGCTGTGGAGATATTGGATTCTATCCTCGTGGCTAGGACCTTAGTAGATCAAGAAGAAGAAGATTGGTGAGTCCTCATAGTATTCGAGGACTTGACCATATGTCCTTATGTCTTTATTTTTATGTTTTAGACTCATGTAAGGGCTATGTCCCTAAGATTGTATTACAAGAGTTTTATTCCAAGTATTTTAGATGGTTTGAGACATAGTGTCATAGACTCTCTCTTATTATTTGAAAGACTTCGATTGTAAAGAAAAGTTTTAAAATCCACACTTTTTCTTAGGCTCTTATGTTCAAGATGTGCTAGGGTGTCTCAAACCACATCTAGTAGAGTCTTGTTCATAAATGTGAAGCGCGCCACATTTTATGAATATGAGGCTATCAGATGTTAGGAAAAACTTCACTTCTTCATTCTCTAGTCGTGCCATAGAGTTTAACTCTTTAAGGTCTTTCTCTCTAACCGGTAGTATTTAGGATATGACTACTCGGAGGACTTATGCTACAAGGAAAGAGGGAGAAAGGTTGGTTGTGATGCCAGTTATGGCTATGTGACTTGAGAGATTTGAGGTATTAGATTGTGATGCTGCCTTTAGTGTGAATGATGCTTCATAGTTGCCTTTGTGTTATGAAAGATGTTTAGAAGAATTTGGGTAGGCTTACTCCCAAGGGGGAGATAGTGTGCCTACCTAGCAAGGTGATTGTGAGGTTATGTTTAGTTGATGATAGAACCCGTATAGTTAAATTGTTAGTTCCCGAATGACCCTATCCGAGAATGGTAGTGGGAAATTCCATGCCATAAGTTTGGATTATGTTGTGTCTTAAGGTTGACTTGAGGGTTGCATGTACCACCTAGTTAAGGTAAGAAAGAAGCGTGTAAGTGCAACTTTAAAGAGTGAGTTATCTTTTAAGATTGATCTTAAGTATGGTCATTTTGAGTAGGGTGCTTAGATAATACCTAGATATGATTGGTTGGTAGATCCCACCAAAAGTGATGATAATTGTTAAAATGGTATAGAATTGTCTTGATCCAACCCTAGTAGAGTCGAGAGGATTGTTATGGTTGTGGTGATGAAGGTCACAAAATGAGGGATTTCCCGGTGCTTAAGGCTAGATGAAGAGAGGATAAACGAGTTCCTCTTAATTGTTCTGGTATGTGTTTTATGCTTTATTATAGTCCGGTAGTACTTGTCTTTTGTGACTTGACAAATTGTACATGATGAACTTTTTTGTTGTCCTTAGTATACATGGGGTTAATTGTGACTATAGGTGTTTGTTGGTAGAACCCAACTTAGCCATAGTGAGTTTTATGATGTGTTGGAAGATTTGATGAATAGTGGTGTTTAAGTGATGCCTAAAGATTTTGAGTGAGTAGACTCCTTTTAAAAAATAACCAGAAGTGTAATTCTCCATGGTTTAGAATCACCTTGTGTGATGGATATGAAAAAGTGAGTGTTCTAGATGTCCATGATGTGGATTGGCTTAAAATTCTCACCTTTAGAGGTGTAGTAAGTTTGATGGGTTTAGTCCCGATTTGGTAGGGTCATATGAGACTTTGAGAGGTGTTGCTAAGGTTGCTTGTGAGCAAGAGTGTCTAAATCAGAACCTCTCTAATTTAGAAGTAACAATTGGGATCTTAGAAAGACAAGTTAAGAAATAGAAGGGTAGGAAAATGCTTCCATGAGAATGTTGAGGAGTGGTATTTTAGTAAGGATTTTAGTTGAAGGTACTTATTTGGGAGGCCAAGGGCCAATGAGATGTCCCAATATCCTTATGTTCCCTTCTATTTTTCCTCTAGCTTAAGGTGATAAGTTCTCCTTGACTCATTTCATGATTGTGGAGTCTTGGATGTTATATGTGTCCTATGATTTCCTTGTCCCATAGAGTAGTTAGTTTTGTTAACCTTGGTAGGATTTGGATGCATGATTATTAGACCTGTATTGGTTTTAGGGCCCGGTAAGGTTATAATAAGCATTGGTAATACTTGAGTTTGTTTGAAAGGAGTAGTATTGAGGTTTTAGTAAAAAGGGGGCTTTCTCCCAAGGGGGAGATCATGTGCTTAAATAGCAAAATAGATTGAGAGTCCCAATATCCTCATCCTTTTCTTCTATTCCTATTCTAGCTAGAGACCAAGAGTTCCTTTTGGGCATGTTTTATGTTTAAGAGTCATGAGTGTTTTAGAAATTTCCATGATCTCCTCATGTTATACATATTTTGAAAGACATTTGTTTTGTATAAAATAGGTTTTTCATGATTTACATGTTCCTCATGTTTTTGTGCATTAAATATGATGATAGCATATTTGACTTCATGATATGATTTGATGAACATGATTTGTTAAGCTTTTGATGAAATGGCACATTGGCTCCATATTGTTGTGTTGAGCTTGCTTTTAGCGGAAAAAGGAAATTTCCTGCTATGATTATGTGATTGATGATGTTTAGAAGTGTTTGTATAGGCTCACTCCTAAAGGGGAGATAGTGTGTCTAGCTAACATTGTTGTTATGTGCTTATATGTTGCCATGGCTTCTTTATATAATGCATGTTCATCAAAACTTGAGTTTTGAAAGAAAATGAGTTTATGTGAATTGTTTTCCCTCATGTTGTAATGCATTGAGTATGAGTGCCTATTGTACTTCATGAGAAGAAATATATGACTTTAATTTGGAGTTAAGAAATTCCTCGTTGAATGGAATGCTTTTTGAGAGTAAATTGCATATGAGCGCCATGAGAGTATGTTAAGCATATTATGACTAGGAGATGGTACTTCCTCCTTGAACATGGCTAGTTATTGAAATTATTGCATCTTGGGTTGGTAGATGTAGTTCGTAATTCCTTGTATTGAATTGATCATGTTGAATTGGAGTTGATGTTTCCTCCTTTGAATAAGTGCACATTATGAATTGTGTATTTTGAGTTGTGCATTAGAGTGATGTTTCATGCATGATGGGCTTCTAGTCTTGAGTTTCTAACTTAGTTCAATGTTTAAAGTGTCATTCGAGGATGAATGTTCCTAAGGGGGAGATAATGTAACAACCCGGAAAACTAGTAAGACCAAGCTAGAGCCTAACGGAAACTAGTACGTGAAACTAGGGCCTTACGTGTGAGATTTAAAGTTTGATGTTTGGTTTTAGGTTGTCAAATGAGTTCCCGGGTTCAGATTGAGGTGTTTAGGGGTTAGACGTCAAGGTACGACCCCCAAGGACCTACCAAGGATCCTTGAGGGGGACCCTAAAGTCTAGACCCCAAGGCTGCCTAAGTTCCATTTTTCTGCCCAAAAAGTGTGGCCCACGGAGGGGACCTAAGCCCCGTAGGGTGGTCCATGCTCCGTGGGAGTTAATTGTTGGTCAAGAGGGAAACTTAGGAGCTTCAGGTTCAACCTACGCTCCACCAGTACGGAGCGTGAGCTGACCTACGCCCCGTAGGTGGTGGCCGTAGGTCACACCTGCGAGCTGTCCAAAAATTCTGCCTAAGCTAAGTTTTCCTAATTATTTCCTAATTTAATTATTGTAGTTTAGGGTCGTTTTATACTGATTTAATAGACCTATATAAACCATTTTATGCCATTAAAAACCTCATTAATCCATAAAAATCCAAGACCCCAAATCAAAAACCCAAATACTTTCCCCTCCAAAAATCTTCTCTCTAGAACCTCCATTGAAGAACGAAGAAAGAGATCAAGTAGATCTTGAAGGAGGGAGCTTTTCAATATGAATTTGATTGGATTCTACACCTAAGCTATTGGAGTTTTCATCCTTGGGTAGCTATCACCCAAGGAGCCCCTTCAAAAGTTTTTATCTCAATTCTAGAAAACCCAAATAGCTAGGGTTTCAACTCAATCCCATGGATTCCTTTCAAAGTTCCTTTTAAATGTTGAATTATGTTTATTTATGGATGAATTACTGATTTTACATGATTCTAACTTGAATTCTTCAAGAATCCATGAGTTTCCCCAATCCTAGCTATGATCCTTCTATACATTAAGAATGTTGTTGCAAGTTGGTTCAATTGATTGGATGCGAGTTGATTATGATGTAATTACATGATTTTAGTATGATTCTACATGTATTCTTGATTAACCTAATATTTTAGAGTGAAATTGATATAGCCTAGGGTTATGTCATGAAAGAGGTAAATTGAGGGTTTAGTTATGACCTTCTAAAATTGATGAACTTCTTGATAAATTTCCTTAGATTAGATTACCTAAACATGAATTGTTTATGAGTGAATCTTGTAGACATTAATGAACTTGATTTGGGATTATTTGATAGATCATGGTTGAGTAGTATTGAGATTGACTCTATATGATACTAAATGACTACAATTGATCAATAATGAAGCATGTAGTTAGCTTACCTTGAGAATTAGGATTACATAATGACCATGTGAGGTAATCCTTGAGAGTAAATCTTGTAATATGAAAATTACTTTTAGGGTCCTAAGGGTAATAGCTAGTATGAATGAGATATAAATGTTGAGTCTTTAAGAATGAATCTATTATGTATGTTGAATTGTATAAGATACTACTGTGGAAGGACTTTACCCACATGACCTACAATATGAGTATATGAGCTCATACATGTAATAAATTAACTATTTTAGTTATGATTATATAAATGTCCATTATGATGAATGTTATATGTGTTGATTTACATGGTCTATGATCCTTGAGTGCAATATATGTGAAATATACATGATTGTAATATAATGTACATGTTTCTGAACACTTTGAGAGGGAAGTGTCTATGATGATAATGTTGTTGTTGTGTCATTGCAAGGACAATTACACACACACTCCATGCATAAACATGATTATGATATATCTATGGTGTCAATTGAAAGTATAGTTCTCATATGCACCTTTACACATTACTATGCATGAAATGTACATGACTATGATGATCCTATTGTGTTGATTAAAAGTCCATTCTCATGAGAACACATGATCTTGGTGTGAAAAGTTTACTCACATACTAATGATGATTCTACGGTTGAAAGTTCATTCTCACCTACTTGAATCTATGAGCTACTATATGAGTTGGGTTGAACGAAGGGTGAAATACTCCTTCAAACATGTAAACCCAATTCAAAGACAAAAACAAGTAATTTTAGGAAATAATGCTTAGCACCGAGTGGATATGGAAAGTAAGGTAGAGGCCCTTCTGTCAATACAAGAGGTCGGGTCCTCTAAATTATTCTCATGACATGGAAGCTCCTCCGCCAATACAATAGGTCGGGTTTCTAGAAGCAATCTCCCTATCCCATAACTATCTACCCACATAGGTCTTTAGCTAGTGGATCAACCTAAAACTAATACATTTAGTT
Organism: Solanum piurae; assembly: GCA_029582685.1. Lineage (NCBI taxonomy): Eukaryota > Viridiplantae > Streptophyta > Magnoliopsida > Solanales > Solanaceae > Solanum > Solanum piurae. The sequence goes on from JAJOOO010001717.1 coordinate 11,112, forward strand.
CTACCTTAGGCAAGTAGGACACCTTCTTTCGGTGTGGGGTTACACGACACTAGATTCCATGTAGCTCACATGGTCTATGTCGGTTAAGGCTATATTCCCTCCATGAACAAGGAAGTGAGTTATGTTCTATGGTTCCTTAAAATGGATACTTAGTATGAGTGGTAGTATAAGATGTCATTCATACATGGCACAAGTAGACCTTGAGAGTAGCCATAGTGTGTTTCTCTTATTTTTATAAACTATGAACATGAAACATGAACTATGACTAATGACTACTCAAGAAGATCTACTTAGTATGAGTGAGGGAATGGGACTTCACTCATACCTGGCACAAGTAGACATTGAGATTAGCCATGGTGTGGTTCCATTACATTATGATGATTTATGTATTAGTGTATGCTCCATTTGTATTGTTGTTATGATTGACTTTCCTTGACATGAGCGAATGAATATACATGTTTCCTTGCCTATGAGTATTAACTATGGATGAGACTAATGTATGATAAGTGTGAGCATGGTGACCTAAAGGTAGTACTTAGTGTAGATAGGGTTATATGATCTTATCTATGCATGCCACAAGTATAACGTAGGATCACTTATGTGATAGTTATATTATGATGAGGTGGTCTTAGTATTTGACTATGTATGTTCAATATGCCTTATGAATGTTGATGTTTTCATTATGCCTATGATTGGAGACTAAGTTTATGACTATGTTGTGCTGATGCTATGATGCACTATCTATGATTGGTCTAATGAGTATGTTCTTTAACTATTTTCCAAAGATGATCTTTCAAAGACATGCATGGTTTTAAATAAAAATGTCCTTTTTAGAATGTTTGAATGATTTTTATGCATGGCTATCATGCTTAGTAATTTTTTTGCTAACCCCATCTTTCCACATTTTTTTATAGGTGTAGGCTTTGGAGATATTGGATTCTATCCTCGTGGCTAGGACCTTGAGTGAGAGTGTTGCATTTGATTTCGGAGCTTTAAATTGTTGAACCATTGTATGTGAATATGGAATCATTCTTTGTGTAAGGGCATTTGAGTACCTTTATTGAGCTTGAACTTACATTTGAAGAAAGTATTGTGAACTTGAGAGTCTTTGATAATGGTAAGTCTCAACTTGAATCTTTGAGTGCGCAATTGATCCTTGCATGAGTAAGTTTAGTCTTTTTGTGTGCATTCATGATTGAGTCTTATGTAGCACTATTTGAGACATCCTTTTTGAACTGCTGAACTTGAGTTTTACTTGAGGACAAACAAACTTTTAAGTTGGGGGTGTTAATGAGTCCACGATTTAGACTCATTTATATCTTTATTTTAATAGATTTAGTGTCCTCAAATGCATATTTTGTGCCAATAACTGATGTAAATCCTTGATTTTCAGGTATTTGGATTGAGGAACAAAGCATGGACACTAATGAACTAAAAGGAACAAGGCAGTTGAAAGAACGAAGAAAAGAGGTCCTGATGATCGCCTAAAGTTCCAGTGTGCCAAACCCTGAAAGAGAAAATCAAGTCAGTGATAGAAAGGAGCAGTCGGCGAGTCACCGAACGGTTCTGCGATGCAATGCTAGATCGCCCAAAGTTATAAAACTTGATGATGTTAAAGGCCAAAGCAAAAAGGCGATGGAATTGACCAAAGGGCGAATCGCTGAGTGGATTAGCGATCCTGACTTAATGCACCGAATGGTCCTTCACAACATATTTTTTGCGACTATGAATACATTTTTAAATTCTTAGTTTAGTATCATATTTCAGAGTATCAAATTTTATCAATCAGTTTTAGAACTGAGAGTACTGAGACAATATTTTCCTTAGCTTTGAAGATTCGGAGATTTCCATTTTTGAGAAATTGGAAGTGGGTCTTAGAGATTCTTCAACCTTGACCTTTGTAAAGATGAAATTAATCCTACCCATTTGATGGAAACACAATTTGGTAATGATTTCTAACTTTTTATGATATCTAGCTAAAACCCCAATTCTTGGGGTGTGATTACGTGATTATGGGTTAATTTAGCGGCTGGGAATTGTTAATTGATAGTTTAAATGTTGTTTAAAAGTGATTTCAATCAGTAATTGCGGTTTAATTTAAAGGGTTGTAGTTGCAAATGCAACACTATCTTCGTGTTTTTGGCTTGCGCGAGAGAGAAGTTTTAAAACCAAGGTTACTGATTTGATGGTCTTTGGATATTGGGTTATCATGGGTTCAGCTCAAGAGAGTGAATCCTAAACCCTTTTCCACACATTCAGCTCGAGAGTGTGAATGGACTAAAGCGTAGGCTGTTCTTACTTGCTGCTTATTTGTGTTCGAAAAAAACCAATTTGGTTCGAGGTAAATTGTTCAAGATAAAGTTTACCCCCACTAAAGTCTAGTTTATTCACTGATTTACAGCTATTTACTATCAATTGCAATTACCCATTTGTCTACCTTAGCCTATAATCCAATCACATCCCAAGAACCCATATCTTTACTTGTTCCTTAGTGTTAATTGATGTTGTTGTAGTTGATAATTACAATCAACACCCCCCATATTTGACACTTGTGTCACCCTTAATTTGAAATATGCTTTTATTCGTAACTGTTTTTTCCTATGATTGACTTGAACATATTTGCACTTGTTTCTTGAATCTTAAGCACGTACCACTCCATGTGGGATTCGACCCCAACTCACTTAGTTGGGTTATATAACTGACTAACGATCGTTAGCACTTAGAATTGGCAGAAGTGTCCTAATACGTGAAATCACAAACCAATGCCCAAGGTTCCAATTTGGATGATTGGCGCCAAGGTCAAGGAAACCAAGATCAAAATTATGGTAACTACAATCGAGAGGGTAACTACAACTACGACAACAACTAGAACCAGAATAACTATGGTAACAGAATTGGGAGACTTGGGCCTTATGTTTCACTTGCAAATCGAGAATCTGGTAATAGGGAAGTTGAGGGTAGTATGTCACGAATTGAGGATATGATGCAGAAGATGATGAAGAGGTTTGATTCGGCTGATGAGAATGTGAGGGAGATGTGAAATGACTTATATAGAATTGGTCAAAAAATTGACGCCCATGCAGTGTCGATCAAGCACCTTGAGCAACAGATGAATCAGTTGTCCACCACAGTAAACTCACGTCAGCTTGGCACACTTCCTAGCAACACCATCCAGAATCCAAAGAATGATGGGCATTGTATGGCAGTCACTACCGAGGGGGTAAACATACCATTGATCCACCTATGCCATCTGAGGTTGAAATTGTGGTTGAAAAATATGATGATGAGATTGAGGTTACTGGAGAGTCCAATAATGCTATAGATAAGGAAGCGGAGATAACCTAAAAAAATTTCCCCATGCCTAGACGTCCACTTCCATTACCATAGAGGTTGGTAAATAAGAATGAAAAAGGGAAATACCGCAGGTTTATTACTATGTTGAAACAACTTTCCATTAATGTTTCATTGATAGAGGCTTTGGAACAAATGTCTGGGTATGCGAAATTTACGAAAAATATGGTGACTAAGAAAAAGGCCATCAGTTTTGAAAATGATGATAGGTTGCAACTTTGCAGTGCGATTGCGACTAGGTCACTTGTGCAGAAGAAAGAGGATCTAGGTGCTTTCACTATTCCTTATACCATTAGGTTGTTGCATTTTGCTAAGGCGCTTTGTGATTTGGGTGCTTGTATTAATCTGATGCCATTGTCTATTTACAAGAAGTTGGGTTTAGGGGCTCCAAAACCAACAGCGATGTGATTACTCATGGATGATAGAACGGTGAAGAAGCCCATTGGTATTCACCAAGATTTACTTGTGAAAGTGGAGTCGTTTATTTTTCCGATAGATTTTATGATAATTGATTGTGAGGTTGATTTTGAGGTCCCCATCATCCTAGGGAGACCATTCCTTGCTACTGGGCTTGCCTTGGTCTATATGGAGAGAGGGCAGATGACTTTCCGATTGAATAATGAAGAGGTAACTTTCAATGTCTGTAGGTCTATGAGCAGGAAATCGATCTCAAGTCAGTATCAGTGGTGAATCATATTTTGGAGCAAGGTTCTGATGTGTCGATTGAAGAGAGGTTGGGTGTTGATGTACTTGCAGCAGTAATGATGAATTTTGAGTGTGATGGTATTGAAGACTATTATGAATTAGTTTCCGCACTTGATAGGTTCAAATTATATTCTAAACCAAAGAGATTAGAGATTAAATGAAGAATCACGACTCTCCACCTGCAAAACCGTCTGTTGAAGAGCCTCCAAAATTGGAGCTCAAAGCTCTACCATCGCATTCGAGGTATGTATTCTTGGGGAGAGAGGGTACTTTACTGGTCATCATTACAGCCAATTTAAGTGAGGTGCAAGTTGAGGAATTGTTATCTGTGTTGAAGAGGTTTAAGCGGGCTATTGGTTGGACTATTGCAGACATTATTGGAATTCCTCCTGACATTTGTTCTCATAAAATCCAACTCATGCCGGATCACAAGCCTATTATCGAGCACCCATGGAGACTAAATACACCTATGCAAGAGGTAGTAAAAAAAAAATCATCAAGTGGTTGGATGCTGGAGTCATTTAACCCATTGCAGATAGTAGTTGGGTTTGTCCTGTTCAGTGTTTGCCCAAGAAAGGTGGGATTACTTTGGTACCTAATGCAAAAAATGAGCTTGTTCTGATGCGGCCCGCACAAGATGGAGAGCATGCATGGACTACCAAAAATTGAATGCTTCGACAGAAAATGATCACTTCCCTATGTCGTTCATGGATTAGATGTTCGACCGCCTTGCTGGTAAGGGTTGGTATTGCTTTCTTGATGGTTATTTGGGCTACAATCAGATCTCCATTTCTCTGTAAGACCAAGATAAGACCACCTTCACATGCCCTTATGGGACTTTCGTCTTCAAACGAATGCCATTTGGGTTGTGTAATGCTCCAGTGACCTTCCAGCATTGCATGATGTCAATATTTTCATATATGGTGGAGGATACTATTGAGGTATATATGGATGATTTCTCTGTGGTAGGTGACTTGTTTGATGGTTGTCTGATGCATTTGGCAGAGGTACTGAAATGATGTGAAGAGTGCAATCTTGTGCTCAATTGGGAAAAGTGCCACTTCATGGTGAAAGTGGGGATCATTCCAGGTCATCGGATTTCTGAGAATGGTATTGAGGTTGATAGAGCTAAAATCAAGGTAATAGAAAAGCTTCCACCACCTATCTGTGTTAAAGGTGTTAGAAGTTTTCTTGGGCATGCAGGTTTTTATAGGAGGTTTATTAAGGATTTCTCCAAAATTGCACACGCATTGTGCGAGTGTAACTTTGTTTTTGATGATGTTTTTTCTGAGAGTATTTGGAGAGTTGAAAGCAAAGCTAGTTTCTGCACCTATGATTATTTCACCGGATTAGGGGCAACCGTTTGAAGTGATATGTGATGCGAGTGGAGTGGCACTTGGTGTGGTATTGGGACATAGGCGTGAGAAGATTCTTCATCCTATTTACTATGCCATCGAAGCTCTGAATATGGCTCAAAAGAACTATATAGTGACTGAAAAAGCACTCATTGCGGTGGTTTTCACATTAGAGAAATTTCAATCCTACTTGCTTGGTACTAAGGTTATACTGCATACTGACCATTCTGCATTGAGGTATTTGATGGCTAAAAAGGATGCAAAATCAAGGTTTATTAGATGGGTATTGTTGTTGCAAGTGTTCGATTTTGAGGTGAAAGATAGAAAGGGGATAGAAAATCAAGTTGCCGATCACTTGTCCAGATTATAGGAGGAAACTATGCTTAAGTTAGGAGATAAGGCTGACATTAATGATGCTTTTCCAGAGGAACAGGTATTGGCTGCTTCTCATGATCTGATTCCTTGATTCACAAACTATGCTAACTATTGGGCAAGTGATTTGGTTCCATCAGATTTGTATTTTCACCAAAAGAAAAAGTTTATGCATGCTGTGAAGAAGTTCTTTCGGGATGAGCCTTATTTGTTCCGTATTTTTGTTGATGGGATTATTCGTCGCTGTGTGCTCGAGGTTGAGATGATGAGTATACTAGAGATGTGTCATTTTTCGCCTATTGGTGGGCATCATAGTGATATTCGGACAACACATAAAACTTTGCAGTGTGGGTATTACTGCCCTACCATCCACCAAGATGCTCGTGATTTCGCCAAGTCTTGTGATCGTTGCCAAAGAGAAGGAGGAAGTTCAAAGAGGCAAGATCTACCTATGAATCTGATCTTGGTGATTGAGTTGTTTGATTTATGGGACCATGATTTTATGGGTCCATTTGTGAGTTCACATGGGATGAAGTATATTCTTGTTACGGATGATTATGTGTCAAAATGGGTGGAAGAAATTGTGTTTTCAAACAATGAAGGTAAAAGTGTCAGCGCATTCCTGAAAAAGAATATCTTCTTCAGATTTGGTACACCTAGGGCGATTATTAGCGATGGAGGTTCCCACTTTTGTAATAAGTTATTCATGGCGTTGCTAGAGAAATATGAAGTCCATCACAATGTAGCTACTCCTTACCATCCCTAGTCTAGTGGGCAAGTTGAAGTGTCCAACAGAAAGATAAAGCAAAATCCTTGCTAAGACTATGAATGTAAATAAAACTGATTGGTCAAGGAGGCTTGATGATGCTCTATGGGCCTATCACACCACATTCAAGACTCCCATATGTATGTCCCCTTACCAACTTGTATATGGGAATTCTTGCCATTTGCCGGTAGAGCTAGATCATAAGGCTCTGTGGGCGCTAAAAAAATTGAATTTGGATTGGGGCACCGCATCGAGTCAAAGAGTGGATGACATGAATGAGCTTGATGAGTTTTGCCTACAATGTTATGAAAGTTCAGCCTTGTACAGGGAGAAGATGAAGAAGTGTCATGATCAAAAGATCGAAAAGCGTGAATTTGTTGTGGATGATCTGGTACTTCTATTCAACTCAAGGTTGCGCTTGTTTCCTGGCAAGCTCAAGTCCAAATGGACCGGGCCATTCATAGTCACTCAAGTGTTCCCACGTGGAGCGGTCAAGATCGAGAACAAGGAGGGAACAAGGTTCAAGATGAACGGGCAAAGGATCAAGGTCTACATGGAGAAAGAGGAGAGTGTGGAAGAAGTGGTTGAGGCCTACTACCTTGATGAAGTTTGAGTAATCAAGGGGCTGCGTCGTGCCGCGACGTTAAATCAAGCTATGCTTGGGAGGCAACCCAAGATGTACAATCTAGCCAACTATAGGTTTTTCTTTTTGATTTAGGAGTTTTCTTCTTTTATTTTAATTTATGTAATACTTTAGATAGGTTTTTTATTTTTGTATTAGTGTTGGCTAGATATAAAATAGGGTCCGTGTCTAAAAAGTTTTTAGAAAATGTAAAAAGAAAGACCTCATGGTTGCTAGATATGCAGGGACGAACAGTTGAATCTGCAGAAAACATGTTGTGTAGAGGTCTACGGACCCCATCGACGGTCCGTGGGACCATCCACGGACCGTGAATGGTGTCCGTATACCTAGGTAAGTCCTCCAAAATTTTAAGTGTCTGAGTGACCTACGGACTGGACCTATGATCCATAGGTCGACACATGGCCCGTAGACAGGGTTTCGTGGGTCCAAACCTAGGGTTCTACTGACCCGACCCGGACCCCCCTTTAATAAAAACACTTCATTTTAAATTCATCCCCCACTACCCAAATTCCCTCCTAACCGTTTCTAACCCCTCCTGAATTCCAAAAACTCCTAGATTAACTCCCCAAATCACTCTCCTCTTCCATACTCATCCTCTCATCTCCAATAATTTCCTTCTTCTCTTCCAAAAATCACCCCATTCTCCCCTCTCAAAATATCTCTCGGTCTGGGTTCGGTGTCAAAAGGTTTGAAAAAGGTTTAAGGAGTTCATTGCATCACACACTCACCCAATTTGCTTGCTTGAAGGTAAACGACTTCACCCTGACTTTGAAGTCATTGTTCATTATTGTATTATGAGGTCAAGAAGGGAACTTGACCTTGGGTTGTTAGGATTGTTCATTGTCGAGTTAAAAGTTGAATTGTATGGTAGAATAACCCTTGGTGTGATGGTATGTGTGTGTATAGTTTCTTAAAACTAACTGAATCAGAGTAAAAGGTCTAAATGAAAGTTTTGATTTAGGGTTCCTAGTTTGGTATGTTAAAAATTCAAAATTCTGAGCAATTATAACTCTAAGGATGACAAACTACCATATATTGTGTTGAAATGAATGATTCGACTTAGGTTGATTGTTTTATTTGTTGCAAAAATGGGTACAAAAATGAGGATGTCTGATACCTGGCATAGACCTGACCCACGAGACCACGTCCATCGACCGTAGGTCGGTTCCATAGGTCTGTTGCACATTAAATAATCACTAAGTGTTGAACCACAGAGCTGGACTACGGTCCGTCGTTCCATCGACGGACCGTTCTGCACATCTGTGGTTCACATCAGAGACCCCACTTTTGGGTACTCTAACCTACGTAGAGGACCTACGGACCGTAGGTCCAGCCACGAACCGTAGGTACACACCGTGGGTCTGTAGTTTAGCTACTGCCCATAATTTTTTTGGTTTTTCATTTTGATTCGTTTCTTGTTCTAAAATTTTTCCAAGTGTATTTTTGGCTTGTGCTGGTACTAACTAAGCTTCTACAGGTACTATGGCTCCCAAACAAGCTCTGACCTACGCCGCGAGCGGCAATCAAAATCTGTGGCACTCTTCTGTTGGCTGATCGATGAGGACGAAGATGGGGATTATATCTCACCTCCTACCAGGACATCCCCCACGGCACCACGCACTACATGGAATCAAACCCGGTCGGTGATTTCCGGCATGGTCATTGCCCCCCCGTCTAATGAGGGGATACACTGATCGGGTCACCAGCTGGTTTTGAGTCCACATATAGCTTCGGCTCCAGCTCAACACCCAGCGGCAACACTGCCTCATCTTCTGAGTCCACCAATACAGACGATGTTCCCGTACTTCCTAGTTCTGAGCCTCCAACAAATCCGAATTAGATTAATAGATTGTGTGTAACCGGTCAGTTTCAGATATAGACAGACTCCTGAATGCTGAATAAGAAGGAGAAGATGGCTAGACTGGTCACCGAGGAGCATTGGGTTCTCACAGGCAGCCTCCACACTGCGCTCGCCATCCATGATCTCTTCCAGAGGCACAGGTGCGAGTGCATGGCCCATAGTCCAGGGTCCTTCAGTGAAGAGATATTCAGGGAGTTTTATGGTTCCTACACATCAACCTCAGAGGTTCGAATGACAAGCAGGCCAAGCCCACCGTCCAGCCTCCACTCACGGCTATAGTAGTGCGTGGGTTTTCAGTTGACATATCCAAGACCACTATCCATAGGTTCCTCTACGGTCCGGGCCACACTCCGCCTATCAACACGGCCGAGTTCAACTATCGCATGGATATTGTTTAGAGTGGGGAATTTTAGAGAAATGCTGAAAAGAGAGAGTCTTGTTTTCTTTGGTTAGACCATCATCTTGCTACTGATAGAGAGCGCGCCGAGTGGGTCAGCACCCAGAGCGTGGGTATCAAGAAGGCCACCCTAACTTTTGTGGCCAAATTCTTCTAGTTGCTGGTGCGGAACCGTGTGTTCCTTACTCAGGCTCATAATGTACTTACATGGTACCGCACAGTCATGGTTGCAGCTTTAGTTACTGAAATGGACGTCAACTTTGCCCGCATGCTGATTGCAGAGATACATGAGAGGGCCTTCAAGGCCACCACCACCTTACCTTTTCCAGGCATCATTTTCTAGCTTTGTTGGGATGTTGGAGTACCAATTTGGCACTGTGACAGGTTGCTTCAGGCAACCAAGACCCTAGAAATCAGCTTGATTCGGGATGAGGCCAATGTAGCTGCACCTCGCAGAGAACCGCAGGTTGAGGTGCCACCATTTGGAGCGGACTTGGTGGAAGATGTGGAGAAGATGCAGGGTGAGGAGCCTGCCTCTCCAGCCACTACTAAGGATACCCCGGCTTCCCCACCTCTGGCTGCCAGTCAGACCCATAGCTCCTCTAGAGCCACTCCCTCCTCAGGGTTTGTTGCCTTGCCCTTAGCTCATGTCCAGAAGTAAAAGGCCCAGATGGCCACACTACTGCATCTTGTAGAGCCATGGATGCCGAGATCCATAGCAGAGTCTAAGGTACGGATGAAGCAAATGATGGACCGTAAGGTTCAAGCCATTCACCAACACCTTGATGCATTTGAGTTGTGCATCTTAGAGCGAGCAGGCCCTACCATTGATGTTTCCTCTTTCTAGACAAAGTTAGATAGTCTCCGGGTTGATCTTGATGCCCTTCTAGCTCTACCAGAGACTGAGCCTGAGTCTTCCCCCATGACACCGGTTGATAATACGGTGTTGGATGCATTATTCAGAGATGGGATGCCACCACCTAATTCTTCCCGTTATGCTGGAAAGCGCCCTCGCTCTAGGCGGACTTCTGATGACACTGAGGCTGGGAATTCTCGCAAGAGGGTGAGCAAGGTGCTTGAGGCGGCCTGGAGGGCATCATAGTTGATGAGGAGATGCACCAGCAGTGGACTAGGGAAGTAGGTGCTTGTGCCTCTAGCATCGTGAGCACTACTGAGGGTGCTAAGATGGTAGATGCGGGCACTAATGGTTGTGACCTGATTGTTGATCCAGCATGCCTCAAGAAACTGAACCAACCCGCTTGTTGAGCAGTCTTCGGCACTATGCGCCATAGGTTTGCTTCACCCTATCCTTTGTGTTTTTACTTTTGTGCATTGGGGACAATTGCAGTCTATTCTGTTGGGGGTGGGGTAAATGGATTGTGAGTGATAGGGTGAAATGTGAGTAACCCAACTCATAATCCTCTCTTGGGATTTTCTTGCCAGTGTTCTTTTCCCTAGAAAACTATTTTAATTTCTGTTGAACCGGCATGTTTAGGAATGTATGTGTCGGAGTAAGTAGAAAAATTAAAGCATGATGGCATGAAAATCATGAGAAAAATTTATCCCTGTCCAAAAAATGTTGAAATGTGCTAGATCTATAGTCTTGATGAGTTGAATCTGTTAGATCTCAATGTAACATGATATTAACTGATTTGAACTCATGACTTAAGCTAAAACTTGAACTGGGTAATTTAATAATCTGATAATGAAACAATGTGCCAAGAGTGTGTGGAAAAAGTTGAATGTTCAGACAGTTGTGCCAATCTAGAACTTGCCCCGTTGGTCCTGCTAAGATGATCTAGGCTAGAAGTTGGGAACTGATCACAGGCCCTTTTTCAAATTAGTCCACTTAAGCTTAAAAGGATCCAACCAAATGAAATCAATGTTCCCTTTGATGTAGATATTTGAGCCTAAAATAGACCATTTCTTTTGATTCACCTAACTAACCTTCCCTAAAATAAGTGATTTGGCCCCGGTCCCTCCTTGAACATGTGTACCTTGACTTAGGCCAAAAGCCGAAGTTTAGGAGGGCTAATGCAAAAAGTTACCTGAATCTTGGCCATGGTCCGACGTCGGATATTGTGCACCTCAACTACTATAAAATCCATAAGTTGAGGGTGGCTATGAAAGAGGAAATGGAACGAAAAAAGGGTATGAAAAGAGTTTTGTGTGAAAAGAGAAAAAGAAAAGATAGAAGGGGATTTGACTTTGTGCAAAAGAAGCAAAAAGATGATAAATAAAAGTGCTGAAAAATAAAGAAAAATAAAGTGAAAGAAAAATAAGAAAATTAAAAATAAGAGTCACAAAGTCAAAAGTCACGTCCATGTTGAAAGGAGTAAAGGGAAAGAAAGTAAAATGAAAGGATGTCAAAAATAAGTTGAGAAAAGAGGTAAAAAGCCAATGTAATGTCAAGGAGGGCAGAAAGTCACTAAAAAGTACCCAAATGTACCACACCTAACCCTGAGCCTACGTTACAAGCTAACAAAGTCCTATAGTTATCCTAGCAACTAGTTTGGAGAGTCTAAACAGTGAAAATAAGGGCAAGCCTATAGTATTGAGCACTAACTGTACTTGAAGTCACTTCTGAGCGTGAGTGTGGAAAGAATCCGAAAACCCAAAATTCATATCTTTTGTGTGAGAACGATTTCGTTTGAAGTGAGGGCACTAGTTACATTGTCAGAGAGTTGGTACCTTGGTGATTATGAAAAAGTGTATGTTGTGTGTCTATTGGTCGATGTCTGTCGTTTCTTGATCCGCATGAGTTAGCATGTTGAGTCTAAGAGAAAAGATTTGCATTGAGAAAATGGAATGGATTGAAATGGCGATGTGATTGCTTGAGTTTGTATGTATGCTTCTACTACACAAGTGTCGTTTAGAGTTTAGTACGTCGCTTGAGGACAAACAATGATTTTAAGTTGAGGGTTTGATATACCGTGAATTTACGATATTTTTAATACAGGAAATCATGGGCAATGGCACACCATCCAATCTTACCATTTCTCTCAAATACAACTTGGCATAGTCTTCTGCCACGTAAGAAACTTTGACAAGAATGAAATGGGCTGATTTTGTCATTCTTTCTACTATCACCTAAATCGAATCATATTGGCCCCGAGTACGTGGCAACCCTACTATGAAGTCCATATTTATGTTTTCCCACTTCCAAGTAGGAATGCTTATATCTTGGGATAAACCTCCCAGTTTCTGGTGCGCAACCTTTATTTGTTGGCAATTTGGACACTTAGCAGCAAATCCCGCAATATCTTTTTTCATCCCGTTACACCAATAGATCTCCCGCAAATCAAGGTACATCTTGGTGGCTCCCAGGTGAATAGAATATCGAGAACTATGGGCTTCATCCAAAATTTGTTCCCTTAGCTCATGAACATTTGAAACACATAATCAACCTTGGTATGTAAGTACCCCATCTTCCCCCTTGGGAGAAAGCCTCAATGGACTTCTTCAGTACCGCTATCTTTAAAATCTACCAAAATCGGATCTAGACATTGTTTAGCTTTCACATCACTCAAAAATGATTATTCAGAACCATTATGAATCATGACACCACCCTTGGCAGAGTCTACCAATCGCACACCCAATCGGGCCAATATATGCACATCTCATGTCAACTCTTTTCTATCATCATCTACATGAGCAACACTACCCATAGACAACCTACTAAGAGCATCCGCTACCACATTTACCTTTCCAGGGTAATGAATGACACTCATATCATAATCCTTCAATTGCTCAAGCCACCTTCTTTGGCAATGATTCAAATCCTTTTGATTAAACACATATTGCAAGCTTTTGTGGTCGGTGAACATATCTACATGCTCCCCATACAAATAATGCCTTCATATCTTTAAGAAAATAACCAACGCTGCTAATTCAAGATCGTAAGCCGGGTAATTCTTCTTATTAACCTTAAGTTGCCTTGAAGCATAGGCAATAAACATTCCATTTTGCATATGCACACATCCAAACCCAATTCTTGAGGCATCACAATATACCACAAAACCATCCGTACCTTCTAGTAAAGTAAAAATTGGAGCGGAGGTCTATGTTTCAACTTTTGGAAACTCTTTTTGCATAATTCAAACCATACAAACTTAGCCTTCTTTTGAGTCAAGGCCGTCAATGGGAGGCAATAGAAGAAAACCCCTCAACAAATCATCGATAATAACCGGCCAAACCCAAGAAACTTCTAATGTCCAAAGGTGATAGAGGTCTAGGACAACTCTTAACCGCATCCTTCTTCTTAGGATCTACCTATATACCTTTGCTTTAAACAATATGGCCAAGGGAAGCTACCAATCTTAGCCAAAATTAACATTTGCTAAACTTCGCAAAAAGTTGTTGTTCCTAAAGGATTTGCAATACGATCCTCAAATGATCAATATGCTAATTCTCACTATTCAAAATATCATCAATAAACACGATCAAAAACATGCCAAGATATTGTTTAAACACTTTATTCATCAAGTCCATAAACGCCGCTGGAGCATTAGTCAAACCAAATGACATTACTAGAAATTCACAATGACCATATCAGGATATAAAAGTCATTTTCGGAATATCTTCCTCTTTCACTCTCAATTGGTGATAACCCGATGGAAGATCAATCTTAGAGAAATAACTTGCCCCTTGAAGTTGATCAAACAAATTATCAATCCTTGGAAGACGATACTTGTTCTTAATGGTCACATTATTCAACTGTCAATAATCGATACACATTCTGAGTGAACCATCCTTTTTCTTAACAAATAACACCGGAGGACCCTATGGGGAGATGCTTGGTCGGATGAAACCTTTGTCTAACAAATCTTCCAACTGTTCCTTCAACTCCTTAAGTTCCGACGGAGTCATTTTATAAGGAGGAATAGAGATAGGTTGCATATCCGGATGAAGGTCAATTCTGAAATCTATTTCCTTTTCAGGAGGAATACCAGGTAGATAATTGATTAATGTATCAGGACACTTCATCCAATACTAAGTGCCAACGATCGTTAAGTAGATTTAAACTCAACTAAGTGAGTTGATGTCGAGTCCCAAGGGAGTAGTTTTTCCTTCAAATTCGAAGATGAAGATATAATAACAATCTCTTCCTTTTAGGAAGTATTTCACCTTTTTTGGTTTTAGTTTCAAATGTATGGATCCTATTATCACTTCAATTTCGCACTTCAACACGGAACAATGAAATAGTAAATTAAAACTTGGGGTAATGACCAACCAATTGCCGAATTTTAACTTAGTCGGTGAATATCAATACTAACCATAGGATAATTTGTCGTGGGTAGGTCAGACCATATGTAAAGTAACTTTCTCTCGAACAATTACCTTTTCTATGTTGAATTCTCTCAAACTTCGACACTAACCAGAAGATGCCCAGCCCTTGGTCCTCATCAAATCCCCTCTCTCGAGCTGAATACAAAGGATAGATCCCATGTTTCACTCTCTCGAGCTGAAATAATGGTGACCCACTACTAAGGATGGTGAGATTTCTACTTTGCCTTTGCACCTCTCTCTCGAGCAGGCGCACAACACAGAACTTGTTACACTAACATGCAACTCGACTTCAAAATGCAGCAGCAACTCAAACCCACTTCAAATAAACGCCATTATATGCAATTCAATGACACCCACTTAGTAAAACTAAACAATTGGCTTCATGGTCAAAACCCCAAGAAGAGGGTTTTAGCCACTCTTAGCGAAAATAAGAAAATCAACGTCTACCATGTTTTCTATAGCTGGGTAATTGAAATTCGAAAGTTAGAAATTACCAAAATCTTCTCTCTTACAAAATCTAAACCAAGATTCTTGCTAAAAATCCTTCAAAACCACAATGGTAATGTTTCTGTTCTCGATTTTCTATCTCTCCCATTTATGAATTTCTCTCTCTAGCAAAAACTAATTTAAACAAGTAAGATGTGTCACCGTTTAAGACCATTTGTTGAATTTAGTCGGCCTTCAACGACAGATCGGTGACTCAGCAATTGTTCTTCATCTCGCCTTCATTTTTCACTTCATCTTGGACTGGCTACTATAACTTTAAGCGCTCCAGATCGGGATAGCCGAATAGCTCCACAATTCGCCCTTTTTCCTTCTATCTCACCCATCAACACTTGTTTGAATCTTCTTCAGAGCTTTTGGCGACCTGGTTGTCCTTTGCCGAACAGATCGACGACACGCCGAATGGAACTTCTGCTCGCTGAAATCACCCCCTTTTTAGCTCCGGCATTCTATAACTTTAGGCAGTATGTTGTCAATTTGGCGATTCGCTGAATGTCATCAGCGATCATCGGGTCTTCATTTCTTCATTCCTTTAGCTTGCTTTGTTCCTTTTTGCATATTAGTGTCCATGCATCTTTCATAAATCCAAGTACCTGAATATCAGGGCTTTTACATCATTCATTAGCACAAAACATGCATTTGGGGACAATAAGTCTATTAAAATAAAGCCCTAAATGAGTCCAAAGAGTGGACTCATCAACACCCCCAACTTAAACTTTTACTTTCCCTCAAGTAAAACTCAAGTTCAGCAACTCAAAAGGGATGTCTCAAAAAGTTCTACACAAAACTCAATCATGAATGTACACAAAAAGACTCAACTTACTCATGCAAGGATCAATTATGCACTCAAAGGTTCAAGTTGTGACTCACCACTATCAAAGATTCTCAAGTTCCCAATACTTGCTTCAAATGCCAGTTCAAGCTCAACAAAGGTACTCAGATGCCCTCACACAAAGAATGATTCCATATTCACACACAACGGTTCACAATTTAAAGCTCCGAAATCTAGTGCAACACTCACTCTCACAAAGATGAACACAATGCATGATTTCACCCATAGGTTTGCATGTATTTTCCAATCAATACTTGCCTCAGCTCACTCAAGATCAAAAAGGTCTTTTCAAGGCTTCTAATGGGTCTTAGTTCAAAGGTATGCTCATTTAGGCTTAGTGACTTCTATCCTCATGAAATGTGGTGTGCACAACACTTCCTTTCCTCTTCTTTATCATTTTAATTCAAGCTCAAAAGTCACCTATTCTTCACTTTCCATGGATTGCTTGGACACCCCATTTTCTTTGCACTTTCACAACTTTATTTCACAACTTTTTCATTTTTCTTTTTCATTCTTTTCTTCATTTTCTTTTTTTTATATGGGGGGTTCCATTTTTCTCAAAACCATGGGTCAAAGGGGACTTTCTTGCACTTCTTGATTTACCTACTCTTTTCACCACATCCCCAACTTAGGCTTTTGGCCTAAGGCCTAAGTTGGCTATTCACACAAACCACAAATCATGAGGATTATGGGTAATGGGTCAAGAAAGGTCACAATTTCATCCAGTTTCTTCCAAGAAGAGGCTAAGGCTCAAACGTTGTTCAAACGGGGTTCACACACTCAGAAGGTAGGCCACAAAAAGACTTGGATTGTATTGAAAAGTTCTAATTTCTGATAATTTCTAGTACTTTATGTTATGATATACTAAGTGGCTTGTTTGAGGCCTCTCGAGGTCTTATACGCCCTATTACGTCTAAGGAGTAACTTTGTGTCGTGACAAACTTGGTAATCAGAGCAGAAGATTTACAATGATTCTAGGATGTCTCAAACCACGTCAAGTAGAATCTTGTTCATAAAAGTGAAGCATGCCACATTTAAGAATGAGAGGCTACTTGATGTTTAGCAAACTTCACTTCTTCGTTTCTTTAAGTCATGCTTTGTAGTTTAGCTATATAAAGTCTTTCGCCTAATCCTTACCAGATTGGTTTGAGGATATGACTTCGATAAGGGCTAATGCTAGAAGGATGGAGGTAGACATTATGGGTCAAGAAGTTCCTCCCCAAGCTCCTTCTTAAGCTCTGATTGATCCCTTGACATAAAATGTAACCAATGCGGAGTTTAGGTCAGCGTTCCAAGTGGTGGACCAATCCGTGATGGCCCAAACCAATAGAGAGGTTGTAGCTCCCATGAACCCAAATATGGGTACGACGGCGGCAAAAGTGAGGAACTTTACAAGGATAAACCCTCCAAAATTTTATGGCTCCAAAGTTGATGAAGACCCTCAATAATTAATCAATGAGGTCTATAAGGTACTTTCTATCATGAGGGTGACACTGGTAGAGAAAGCAGAGTTATCCTCTTATCAACTCAAAGGAGTTGCTCAGATTTGGTTCAATTAGTGGAAAGAGGCTAGGCCAGAAGGAGCGGGTCCCATAGAATGGAAGAGATTCAAAAGTGCTTTTCTTGAAAGGTTCTTCCCTTTAGAGATGAGAGAGGCCAAGTTACTTGAATTCATTAACCTTCGACAGGAAAATTTGAGTGTGATGGAGTACCCCTTGAGGTTCACTCAACTATCTGTATACTCCCTCTATTGTGGGGGATCGTAGAACTAAGATGAGGTTCACAATACTTGCTTCAAATGCAAGTTCAAGCTCAACAAAGGTACTCAAATGCCCTCACACAAAGAATGATTCCATATTCACACACAATGGTTAAACAATTTAAAGCTCCGAAATCAAATGCAATACTCACACTCACAAAGATGAACACAATGCATGATTTCACCCATAGGTTTGCCCTTATTTTCCAATCAACAATTGTTTCAGCTCACTCAAGATCAAAAAGGTCTTTTCAAGGCTTGTAACGGGGCTGAGTGCAAAGGTATGGTCATTTAGGCTCAATGGCTGTAATCCTCATGAAATGTACTGTGAACAACACTTTATTTTCTTTTCTTCATCATTTTTATTCGTGCTCACAAATCAACCCATTATTCACTTTTCATGGACTGTTGAAAACCCCATTTTCTTGGCACTTTCACAACTTTATTCCACAACTTCTTCATTCTTTTTCTTTTTCATTATTTTTTTGTTTTTCTCTTTTTTTTATATATGGAGGGTTCCATTTTTTTTCAAAACCATGGGTCAAAGGGGACTTTCTTGCACTTCTTGATTTACCTTCTCTTTTCACCACACCCCCAACTTAGGCTTTTGGCCTAAGTTGGCTATTCACACAAACCACAAATCATGAGGATTATGGGTAATGGATCAAGAAAAGTCACAATTTCATCAAGTTTCTTCCAAGAAAAGGTTAAGGATCAAGGGGTGCTCAAGCGAAGTTCACACACTCACAATGTAGGCCACAAAAAGAGGTATTTGTCAAATTGTTTCACACTCTTCAAAGTTGCCTAAGATAATATCAAGAGATTGCATCACTTAGTCAACTGGACCAATGGGGCAAATTCTAGGTGTCATGACACATGTTTCACGGTAAGCTCATCACACTAGGCATTGACACCAATGTAAAACAAGACTCCACACTTTCGCTAGTGTACAATGTTCATCATAAGAGACTCAATTTGATACTTGGCTAGTTACAACGAGATGCAAAAAGTTCACATATTATCTATGCAACTTCACTTGGCCTCATCGTAGCTGCGCATTAATTTATGTTTGATCATGAGCACTATTCAAGTCATCAGTATTGATCAAAACCGAAACTCAAATTTGCAAGAGAACAACCACATTCAACACAAACAAGAGGTGAAACAATTTTTCCGAAAGGGTCCAAAAATAATTTACTATTAAGAACACGGAGCCATAAGCTCAATCATCCACAAAAGTAGTGTAACATACAATTATAGCTCAAAATCCAAATATATACACAAAACAAAAGTCACAAAAGGTGGGCCTCACCCCACCACAAATAAAAATCATTTGTCTTCAAATGCAAGAAAAAATATCCAAAAGTCAAAATAAATTAAGACATAGAACTAGGTAAAGAAGGGATCATGTCTACTCAGTCACTCCATCTATCGGGGCATCAGTGCCTGGTGCATCAATATGAACTTGGGCATCAGTGCCCGAAAGGGTTCAGGGGTGCAGACAAAGGGCAATCAAGAAGACTTTCAATGAGTCACCGAGTGCCTTCGGCGACCTCAAGCTTCTCGCCGAAAGTTATAGAATCAGACTTCAAGTATAGCATGAAATTAAAGATGGGGATTTTCGGCAAAATGCCGAGTAATTTGGCGAGCTCGACCCAGCTCACCAAACTACTCAACGTGCCTACTTTAAACCCAACTTCTCGAATTCAACCCCGCATCCCCCAAAAACAAAATCAAAGCATGCACCCACTAAATTAAAGCAAGACCCATTACACCCATTACCCTGGGATACTATGACTTCTCCCAAGTTTGTCAAATTTGGACATTTGACAAATATTTCCTTAAGAATAACGTTACTTACTCTATCTTTGGGAAAATTACGTCATTGGGCACAACTATAGGTTACTTAGACTTCACCTGACTAGACTAACCGACATGCAAGCACAACCCCACAAATTATAACCAATTTTAAGCCACACAATCATGGAAATTCAACATTAAAGGTATTATGGGAAAGATAATCAAATTAAATCAAGCATACACATAAACAATTAAGATCGGAAAGGCCCAACACATGACACTAAGTTAAAATCATTGTAATTGAGTACAAAATATCTAAAAATATATTCGGTTTAAGAAAACCAACCTTATATGCACTTAAAATGATATTGAAATGCTAGTTGGCAATGTTGTAACACCCCATAATTTAGTGAGTTGAACTGGTGAGTTCTAGAGCATTTGGTAAGAGTTCTGGAGTGTCGTATGAGGGTTAAAACTTGTAAAAATGGTTCCCATACTTAGAATAGGGTTTTAGCAGTTAAACATTCGGGTACGATTCCCCAAGGACCACCCAAGAGGTCCTTGAGGAGGACCCCGAAAGAGTCCCTAAATCTGGAAAAAATTGATGGACCACTGCCAGTAGACCAGACCACGCCCCGTAGGTCAAGGCCTATTGATGCCTACCAAGACAATCCTCAGGTGCAAAGCACGAGACCACAGGACAGCCAGTAGACCCATCCACGGTCCGTCGATGGGTAAGTGTGGATACTGCCAGATTTTAAGATTTTTAGTCCTAGTTAGGTGTTTGGGAATTAATTAGGGGTTAAGGAAGGTCGGTTAGTTAGTTAATTAATCACCTATATAAGCTAATAAGACCCTAAACTAAGTCATTAATTCATTATAACCAAACACCCCAAATCAAAACCCAACTACTCTTCTCCCGAAGAATCTCTCCTCTAGAACATCCCTTTTATTCCTTCTCTAGCTTAAGATGATAAGTTCTCCTTGAGCCATTTCTTGATCAGGGAGTCTTGAATGTCAGGTGTGTCCTATGATTTCCTTGTTCCATAGAGTTACTTTTGTTAACCTTGCTAGGATTTGGATGCATGCTTATTACACCTCTATTAGTTTTGGAGCCCGGTAAGGTCATTATGGGTCTTAGAACTGCTTGAGTTTGTTAGAAAGGAGCAGTATTTCAGGTTTCTTTGAAAAAGAGGGGCTTACTCCCAAGGGGGAGATCATGTTCTTGAGTAGCAACGTTGATTGAAAGTCTCGATATCCTCATCTTTTTCTTCTATTCCTATTCTAGCTTGAGAGCAAGAGTTCTTTTATGGGCCTTGTTTTAAGTTTAGGAGTCACGAGTGTATTAGAAATTTCCATGATCTCCTTATGTTATGCATGTTTTTGAAAGATTCTTACTCTGTATAAAATGGATTTTTCATGATTTACATGTTCCTCTTGTTGTTGAGCATTTAGTATGGTGATGGAATATTTAACTTCATGAGATGATGTGATGAACATGCATTGTTAAGTTTTTGATGAAATGGCACATTGCTCTATAATGTTGTGATGGCGTTGTTTGTAGTTGTAAAAGGTAATCCTTCCTATGACTATGCGATTAATGATGTTTAGAAGTGATTGAGTAGGCTCACTCCCAAGGGGGAGAGGGTGTGACATCTAACATTGTGTTATGTGCTTATTTGTTGCCATAACTTCTTTATTTAATGCATGTTCGTGAAAACTTGTGTGTTGATAGAACATGAGTTTATGTGAATTATTTCCCTAATTTTGTGGTGCTTTAAGTAAGAGTTGCCTATTGTACTTCATGAGAAGAATATATGGACATGTTTTAGTTAGCAGATGGTAGTTCCTCCTTGAACATGACAAATTATGACAATCTCATGCATAAATGGGTTTTTTGATATAGTTCATACTTTCTTGTATTGCATTGAAAATGATGAGTTGAAGTTGATGTCTTCACTTTGAATAAGTGCACATTGTGAATAGTGTATTCTGAGTTGTGCATTATTGTAATGTTTCATGCATGATTAGGCTGCTAGTCTTGATCCTTTAATTAGAAAAAGTGTTTATAGTGTCATTCGAGGACGAATGTTCTCAAGTGGGGGATAATGTAACACCCCGTAATTTAGTGAGTTGAACTAGTGAGTTCTAGAGCCTTTGGTAAGAGTTTTGGAGTGTCGTATGAGGGTTAAAACTTGTAAAAATTGTTCCCGTACTTAGAATAGGGGTTTAGGGGTTAAACATCCGGGTACGACTCCGCAAGGACTACCCAAGGGGTCCTTGAGGAGGACCCCAAAACAGTTCCTAAATCTGGAAAAATTTGGTGAACCACGGATGGCCAACCACGGACAGTAGACCTGACCAATCCCCGTAGGTCGTGGGCGTAGGTCAAGGCCTATTGAGGCCTGCCAAGACAATCCTCAGGTGCAAAGAACGACACCACAGGACAGCCAGTAGACCTATCCACGGTTCGTGGATGGGTAGGCGTGGATGCTGCCAGATTTTAAGATTTTTAGTCTTAGTGAGGTGTTTGGGAATTAATTAGGGGTCAAGGAAGGTCGGTTAGTTAGTTAATTAATCACCTATATAAGATAATAAGACCCTAAACTAAGTCATTAATTAATTATAACCAAACACCCCAAATCAAAACCCAACTACTTTTCTCCCTAAGAATCTCTCCTCTAGAACATCCCTTTTATTCCTTCTCTAGCTTAAGATGATAAGTTCTCCTTGAGCCATTTCTTGATCAGGGAGTCTTGAATGTCAGGTGTGTCCTATGATTTCCTTGTTCCAAAGAGTTACTTTTGTTAACCTTGCTAGGATTTGGATGAATTCTTATTACACCTCTATTAGTTTTGGATCCCGGTAAGGTCATTATGGGCCTTAGAACTTCTTGAGTTTGTTAGAAAGGAGCAGTATTTGAGGTTTCTTTGAAAAAGAGGGGCTTACTCCCAAGGGGGATATCATGTTCTTGAGTTGCAACGTTGATTAAAAGTCTCGATATACTCATCTTTTTCTTCTATTCCTATTCTAGATTGAGAGCAAGAGTTCTTTTAT
>JAJOOO010001718.1:0-39527 GCA_029582685.1 Solanum piurae
CTTTCGTTTAGAAGTCCTTTTAGCGGTTGCAAACGTTAGAACTCGCCTTGTTGCTACTTGCCGGACCAAGGAGGTAATCAACAAGAAAAGAATTATCAACATAGATTTAGTGTGATACTATCTAATAGGTTAGTGTAGATTGGTGCGAAGTAATAACTAATCCAAACATCGATTATGATGTCTAATATGAGGTAAGGTAAGGGTTAGTAAATTATACACACGTAGCCGGACCAAGGTGCGGGGTGAAATTCTCTAGATGCCGGACCAAGGATTTAGATATACCTAACTTATCACTTTGCATGTAATACACTAGAAAAGGATTACTATTATTAGGATTACCGTGTTATGAGATTATGGGGAACACATTCCTAGTTACTTTTAATAGTCTAAATATAAATAAATACTTAGTTTAAAGCTATCTTTTTATTGTTTTTATTTTATTTCAATTTAAATCCCCCCATTTTTATATAACGACTATTGAGATAAATATTTGCTATTGACAATATTCTTCCATATTCTCTATGGGATCGACCCCGACTCATAGTTGGGTAAATATATTGCATACGATCATTTATATTTCTTTTCAAGAAGTATATTTGAACGTTATCAATTACTGATTTAAATACTTAATTAAGTAGGTTTAATTGATAGCTGTGTTTTAAACTAATAATTGTAGTTGTAAATGCAATTCGAACTTAGAATTCTGGGCTTGCTTGAAAAAGAAGTTTTAGAATCAAAGATTTTGATTGATGATTGTAGTTATCAGGTTGATATGGGTTTAGCTCGAAAGAGTAAATCCTAATCTCGATTCCACGTAGCTCCAGAGGGTAGATGAATTAAGATTGGGTTGTTCTTATTTGATAAGCTTGTTGATGTTCGAAAGAAATTACTTGAATCGAGATAGGTGTTTGAGAGAAAACTATTTCACTTATAGCCTAGCCTACCCACTGATATTTAGCTATTTATTAGTAGTTTCAATTGCTCATATAGTGATATTTTTCTATAATCGATCACATCCCGAGAATTCCTCTCTATATTGTTATTTACTCTGTGTTTGATTGTGTTGTAGGTGATAATTGACAAGCCAAACCCCATCTAACATTCATTGTCATCCCCTTAGACTTGTTTACATGTCTTTTCTATAAAATCTATTCCTATCATCGAATTTACCACTTTATAACTTCATAACTGAAATTTAGATATGCACCGCTACTTGTGGGTTCGACCCCAACTCTTTGTTGGTTTTATACTAGGTAACAATCGTTTACACCTAGAATTGGATGAGATGACTTGAAACGTTAATCAAAATGGTGCCACTGCCGGAGAGTGATGTTGTTTAAAATTCTATTATTGAAGTTGAATTGTTATATTTTTGTGTTATAGTTGAATCAACTTATTTTGGTTAGTGTTTGTGTTGGTTTGTGCAGAACATGGGAAAAGATGAGCGTGAACAGGAGTAATGGTAGCCAGGTGGGCACGAACATGATATTGGAAATTTGAACGATGTGAATGACCCAATTCAATTGGGTGGTGTTGGTGCAATACGTCTACCTCCTGTTGAGGGGAATATTGTCTTCCATGTTAATAGCACAATGCTACATATCCTCCAAATGAAGGGATTATACGGAGGGCTGGCCCACGAAGACCCCATGAGCATATTCAGAACTTCGTGGATTTGTGTGATCCGTTCTCATTCAAGAACATATCACAAGAATCAGACTGTCTAAGGTTATTTCCATTCCCTTTGATGGGTGAAACAACCAAATGGTTAGTTGAGTTATCGAGGGACTCCATCACTTCTTGGGATGAACTTACAACAATGTTCAATGTTAGCTTCTTTCCCCCGTCAAAGATGATGACGCTTAGAGATAGCATCCAAGGTTTCAAACACTTTGAAGGTGTACCAATCTATAAGATGTGGCTGAGATTCAAGAAGTTATTGGTACTTCAATGCCCGACTCACGGACTTCCAAAAAATGTGCTGCTACAATACTTCTATAAGAGTCTTGACTCAGTGAACAAAGGAGTTGCTGATCAACTTGTTCCCAGAGGTATAATGCAACATCCCTATGAAGTAGCGTCTCAACTCCTTGATTGCATGACCAAGATCAATAAAGCATGGTACACTTCTGAAGACCAAATCTCTCCTCTCACTTTTAGGATAACAAAAGAGCAGATCAACAAGGATCAAGAGAAAGACCAAAATATGGCTAAAATGATGACCCAACTGGATATCTTGGCAAAAAATGTGATGGGTAGTGGCATGAAGAGTGTTAATATTGTGGGTGTTGGTGGAGAAAACCCAGATGAAGCACATTTTGAGGTATTGTATAATGAGGAAGTGAACTTCCTTGCAAAAATCAAGGAGGAGATTTTCGTTCCAACTATCAAAGGCCGGGTGGAAATCTAGGTTGGAATAGAGATGATGGATTGAGAGATTGTGACAGATAGTGGTGTGACCATAACGTTACTTGGAATGAAAGAGAGGGTGACAAGGACAGATACGTCCCACCCCATGAGCATCAAAAGCCCAAGGAACAAGAAAATATCCATACGAAAGACATGCTCTCACGCATTCTCAATAAGGTAGAAGGGTCGGACAAAGTTTTGAAAGAAATGAAAGAAGAAGTCTCCACACTTAATCTGACGGTCACCAACCATTCAGTATCAATCAAGCAATTGGAAACGCAAATGGGTCAAATTTCTTCTCATTTGAACCCAATGCCAAAAGGGGGCCTACCAAGTGATACTTTGGCAAACCCGAAGAATGATCTTTGAGAGCGTATCCACGTAATTCCACGACGTTAAATAAGGCGCTTCTTGGGAGGCAATCCAAGTTTTTGATGCTTTAGTTTTACTTTTGAATAAAATGTGTTAATTTTGCAGGTTGAAAAGTGAAAAGTGTTGGAAAATTGGTAATTTGGTGAGCCAAAAGTCTAGTCGGTGACTCACCGAAGAGGTAGGAAATACCCAACTTGGACTGTTGTTGGAACCACCCTGCTTGAAGGGGAACTCTATAAAACTCGGCTAGCTAAAAGCTCAGTCGGTGACTCGTCGAACATGTCGGCGAGCCCAAATTTATCTATCGTTTGAACCACCAAATTGCTGGGAGTTCTGTACAACTTGGTGAGCCAAAACACCACTCGGCGCATCGCCGAGTGGTTTGGCAGGCACGACTTACTTCGCTGAATTGCGCGGGAAATGAAAGGTTTTTAAAGGCAAAATAGTTTAAAATTTCAAAATCCTTCATCTTCTCTCATTTTAAGCTTTCATACTCTCACCCATACTATATTGCTCATATATTTTGCATTTCTAATTTCGTTTCTTTGGGATCTTTGCTCGAGATTGGTTTTGAAACTTTGCAGCCTAGCATTTCAATTAAATTTTGTCATAATGGTTGGTTTTCCGAACCCCGTACTCTAATTATGGTTGAAATCGAATGAATTTTGTAAATTGTTGTGATAATTGTTGGAGTAGTATGGTTTAATCGTTGCTTAACTGTTGGATCGCCCATAATTAATTGGATTTGTGCCTAATTACTCGTAAATAATTGATTCTCGTGTCTTTGCTTGTTGAAATCGTGTTTAAATTATTGGGCTGCGCAAAAATTTTGTTGTTTCTAGTGGGGTGAAGTCTGAGTAATCCCAGATTATGCCAAATATCATTTTTTGCCCAATGATGGAGCGATTGATGCCATTCTTAAGGGCAAAAGACATCAAATTGCCAATTTTGACCAAATCGGGGGAAGTCTGAGTATCCCGAGTGCATGGTTGTATGGGTCTTGCTTTAATTTCATAGTGTAGGTGTTTAATTTTGATTTTGGGGGCTGCGGGCTTGATTTCAAAGTAAGGGGTGAAAACTGAAACGAAGGGCCATTTGGCGAGCTGGGTCCAGCTCGCCGATTGGTTCGACGGTTCGCCTAAGTCCCCCTAAATCACCCTTTAATTCTCTAAACTGTTGAGTTTGATTCTGTAACTTTCGGCGATAAGCCTGAGCTCACAGATTTCACTCTGCGACTCACCGAAAGTACTTCCTGATCGCCCTTCTGCGCCCCTAATTCCTTAAAATACATTGTAACTTTCAGCGAGCTACTTTTAGTTCGCCCATTGGTGTCGGCGATCCTCCGAATGGCCCTGGACATCGCTGACTTGCTTTGAATTTTTGATATTTTTGTGCTGGAACTTTTGGCAAGCTCGACTTGGCTCGCCAAAGTTATTCGCTGACTCGCCGACCGGTTCAGAGAGTCTTCCTGCAACTTATTTTCTGCACTTTTTCTAGAACTCTTCCTAACATTTTCTATGTTGTTTGTAGAAATGTGCTAGACCCAAAGTGTCTGGAAGAGACATTCCACCCTACAAGAAAGCATGTGGAGTAGTTATTGATGAGGATTCAGCTGCATCCAGAGCAAAGGCATCCAAACTTCCTACCAAGGGAGGAAAAGGCAAAGGCAAGGGCAAGGCTCCCATGGTTGAGACACCGGAGTGCAACTACGAAAATGAGGGAGTCTACGAGACTTTTCTCACCTCATCACACAATGAGGGGGAGTCACAGGATTCTCAAGATTGTATCTCTGAGCCTGAGGATGATCAGTTGTTACAAGCCCGGTGAGCAAAGCTACGCTCAAAGTCAATGAATGATCCATCTAGGATCCTGGTGCCTCAGACCCTTCCACCTCCTCCAGTTACAACTCTAGCATAAAATGTGGTCCCAGTGCCACCAGTACAGGGTCCTCCTCCCCGGTCTCTCAACAGACTAAAAGTCGAGGGTTTGAAGACTATTATTGAGGACAATATATTGTCCACAAACGGTATGGTGGATAGGTATCCATATATATAGAGCACTCTCAAGTTCCATAAGTTCAAGATTTTCACTAAACCCTGGGGCACCTACATTCCTAATTGGGTCTGAGAGTTCTACTCAGTTTATAGAGACTTGGTGCTGAAAGGGAGGAAGAAGGCTAGGACCTTCAAACCAGTTGATTTTGTGATAGTCCAAAGCAAGAAGGTTAAGTGAGAAAGTTCTGACATAAATGTTGTTCTGGGAAGCACTTATGGCTTCATACATGATTATATCGACTTGGTCCAGAAGAAGACCTTGGAGAACCAAAGGGGCTGGCTAGCACCCCTTCTCTCTAACATTAAGCCGAGGTGGATTGAGGTCGAAGCGCCGATAGAGAAGAAGGATCTTAACGTGGAAACTAGGTATTGGTGTGGGTTCATAAGCAACACTATCATGCCATGCCAAAATTAATCCATGGATGTTGATATTGATATGATCCTACAGAGGAAGTCATGCCTAATCAGGCCAGTGGGCCCTCAAGTACATCTGTACCTCCTTCTTCTGAGACTTCTAGCTCATCTACTGCGCCCCCTCCCCCTAGATCTTCTACTGCTGCTGCTTCTGCTTCACCTAGGCCATGTTTTACAAGATGGGGCACTTAGCCCATTTTGCTGATGTGCGTGCCTCCCGATTAGAGGCCTCTATTCCTGGGATGATCGAGACGGCCATTTCTATTGCGTTAACACCCCTCAAAGCTGAGATTTATAGCCATAAGTTTGCTCTAGATACTTGACGGTGAGAGTGGGGGAATGTGAGAAGGGACAAGGAGCCACTGATGATTCGCAGGCAATGAAGGCCAATTTTAATGGGCTGAGGAGAGATGTGGACCAACTGAAGTCCACTAATTTTACTTCACTCTTTGGGACGGTGGAGATCCCAGATGGCTCGAGCACTAATGTTCCAGCTTTTTCTGATGTGCCTCTGGCTACAATCGGAGATGAAATTAGAGCTGATGATGTTGTTTCAGAGTCCGAGGCTGAGACTAATGAGGAGTATCTTGGTGTTCGTGATGAGGCTTTTTATGAGGGCTTGGTTGACTTGGAGGGTGCGATGTTTGAGACTGTGAGGCATGTGTCGCTACAGGATACTTCGATGGTGGGCTCCAGTGGAGCCAAGGATGCTGAGACATCGGGCACTGACGCCCAGACAGAGGAAGCTATGGATATGAAAACTTCACCCCAGGCCTAGCCTGGCATGATGATTCTCTTTGTTTTTCTCTGTTACTTTTCAGACTATTTTTATTTTTAGTTGCATTTGAGGACAACTGCATTTTTTGTTGGTGGGGTGAGGTATTTCCATACCTACCTTTTATGGGCTG
Organism: Solanum piurae; assembly: GCA_029582685.1. Taxonomy (NCBI): domain Eukaryota; kingdom Viridiplantae; phylum Streptophyta; class Magnoliopsida; order Solanales; family Solanaceae; genus Solanum; species Solanum piurae. The sequence goes on from JAJOOO010001718.1 coordinate 6,158, forward strand.
TTTTGTGAATATTATGTTTTTATGATGTGAATATTGGAGCTTATTGGTTTTTATATATATCTTGGTTGTTGAATTGTGTTGTGGCCCATTGTTTTGATAGAAAATGGTTTTTGAACCAAATTTTAAAATTTTTCCACCTCTTGTGTGTGTTATTGTGGTTGTTCTTGTGCAAATTTGAGTGTCGGTTGCGGTCAATACCGATGAGTTGAATAGTTCTCTTAATTGAACAAAATGAATATGCAGATACGATGAGGCAAACTAAGTTATGTAGGCACTATGTGAACTTTTAGCATCTTGTTGTGACTAGCCGGTTGTTGAATGAGTCTCTTGTAATGAACATTGCACGCTAGCTAGAAAGTGTGGAGTCTTGTTTGATAATTGTACCAATGCCTTGTATGGTGAGGTTGTCTACAACATTGTGCTTGATGACACCTAGAACTTACCCTGCGGGTCAGATTGATTGAGTGAAGCGAGTAATTGAAATGATCTTAGGCAAGAATTTTGAAGAGTGAGCCAATTTGACAATATACCTCTCTGTGGCCAACCTTGTGAAATGTGTGAACCTTGCTTGACACCTTTTGATCCTATCCTTTTCTTGGAAGAAAATTGAACAACTTTGACCTCTTTATCCCATCACCCATAACCTTTATGAAGTATTGGTATGTTTGAATACCCATTTAGGCTAAAATCCTAAATTGGGTGTGTAGAGAAATAGAAGTGAAGTCAAGAAGTGTGAAGATTCCCCCTTTGATGGATTATTTTGAAAAACATGGAACCCCTTCATATAAAAAAAGAGAAAGAAGAAGAAAATAATAAAGAAAATAAAAAGACAGAATAAAGAGAAAAAGTTGTGAAATAAAGTGTGTGAAAAGAATGAAGAATAATGGGGGTATCCGGTGATTCATGTTGAGATGAATAATGGGGTAGAGTTTGAACATGCTTGAATGTGAAAGAGAAGGATAAATAGTGATTTTGAGGCCATACTTCATGAAGGTAGAGGACACTAAGCCTAAATGATCATACCTTTACACTCAGCCCCGTTACAAGCCTTAAAAAGGCCTTTGTGATCTTTAGTAGGCCGAAACGAATGTTGATTGGAAAATAAGGGGAAGCCTATGCGTGGAGTCATGCATGTGTTCATCTTTGTGAGTGTGAGAGTTGTATTTGATTCCGGGACATTCAATTTTTGATAAATATTGTGTGATTATGGAATCATCTTTGTTGTGAGGCAATTTGAGTACCTTTGTTGAGCTTGAACTTGCATTTGAAGCAAACACAGTGAGCTTGAGTACACTTGATAATGGTGAGTCATAATTTGAATCTTTGAGTGCACAATTGAGCATTGTATATGTAGTTTCAACCTTGTTGTGTGCATTTATGTTGAGTCTTATGCAACACTATATATAGAAATCCTTGTTGAACTGATTGATCTTGAGTTTTACTTGAGGACAAGCAAAGGTTTAAGTTGGGGGTGTTGATGAGTCAGAGATTTTGACTCATTTAGGGCTTTGTTTTGATAGTTTCAGTGTCCTCAAATGCCTAATTATGCTCTAAACTTATGTTAAAGTGTTGATTTGCAACATTTAAGGCTAAGGAGGAAGGCAAGGACACTACCGGGCAAAAAGGAGCAAAAAAGCTGAAGAAGTGAAGAAAAGTGATCCAGGTGATCGCCAAGACCATTTGGCGCACCACTGAGTTGCTCTTTTAGCTCGCCTGGGAAAAAAACCAAGTGGGTGACATAAATGGCTAGTCGGCGAATCACTGATCCACTCTGTGACAACAAGTTGGATCGGCCAAAGTTATAGAACCTGAGAGGCTGATGACTAATGTAAAATGGCGATGGAAGGGAGCAAAGGGTGGATCGCTGAATGACTCGGCGAGGCACGACTTATTCCACCAAATGGACTTTTAGGCTAAATTTTGGGCAACTATAAATTGGAATTTTAAATGAAATTTGAGGAGTTCTCCCCCAGTTATTCAAGTTCCCATTCTAGAAGTTAGAGTTTTCTCTTAGTTTTTCAGTTTTTACTATAGACTTTGAGGATTTCTAAGCTTAAATTTGAGGATTTGCAAGTGGGTTTCTGAATTTCTTCAATGTGGACCGTTGTAAAGACTTGGGAACCTTACCCTGATCATGGCTATGTATTTGGTAATCGTTTCTCTATTTTTATGATGTGTAGCTACAACCCCAATTCTTGGGGTGTGATCATGTGATTATGGGATGAATTAGTTTATGGGTATTGTTAATTAGTGATTTAAATGCTTAATTGAAGTGGGCTTAATTGATTGCTATGTTTTAAACTAAGAATTGTAGTTGCAAATGCAATTCGAACTTAGAATTTTGGGCTTGCTTGAAAGAGAGGTTTTAGAATCAAAGCTTTCGATTGATGATTGTAATTATCGTGTTGATATAGCTCGAAAGACTAAATCCTAATCTCATTTCCACCTATCTAGCTCGATAGTGTAGATGAATTAAGGTGTGGGTTGTTCTTATTTGCTAAGCTTGTTGATGTTCGAAAGAAATCACTTGAATCGGGTTAGTTGTTCGAGAGAAAACTATTTCACATATAGCCTAGCATACCCACTAGTATTTAGCTATTTATTAGTAGTTTCAAATAACAAGAATTGGTAATGTAACACATCTATAAAGTTCATAATTCATGTTCTCTCAATTGTGACATTTGGTAGACTGCTGATGTAATTTTGTGACATCTAATTGTGAATACTACACAAGTTTTGGATTGTATTACTAATTTCTAATTGCTGGAAAATCTAAGATTTTGCTTTTTAGACACACAGATCCAAATGCAAAGACAAAATAACAAATGCTATTGTGGGTGACGATAAATATTTTTGCTTCTTTGGTTCATGCCCTTAACTTTCGTATATATGTAGGGTTGAAAATTTACTTAATATGTATAAAGAAATTATCAAAAACCTTGTAAACTATTTTTTTATAAAATAGACTTATAATTCTGGTTCCGCTTATATATATATATATATACTGGTACTATATCAAGAAACTAGCGATTGCTAAAACAGTTAAACAAATAGTGAAATTTGCCTATAATCGATCACATCCCAATAATTCCTCTCTATATTGTTATTTAATCCGTGTTTGATTGTGTTGTAGCTGATAATTGACAATCCAAACCCCCCATATGACATTCGTTGTCATCCCCTTAGACTTGTTTAAATGTCTTTTCGATAAATTCTATTCCTATAATTGAATAGACCACTTTATAACTTCATAACTGAAATTTAGACACGTACCGCTCCCTGTGTGTTCGACCCCAACTCTTCGTTGGGTTTTATACTAGTTAACAATCGTTTACAACTAGAATTGGATGAGGTCTACTTGAAACGTTAATCAGGCCAACAAAGTCAAGCTTCCATTCAACGAGAATCAACAGCCCCTCCCAACTAAGAATTTTTCTTTGAATGCAGGAACAACAAAGATACAAGATGTCAAAATTGGATTACATTAAATGCGTCATTTGCTTCCAGGTCCTCCTCTAAATAAGCCAAATGATCCCACCTTTCACTTTATCTGTGACTATTTCTTTTACTTCATCATGACTTTATATTCTTACTAACGTCTATACCGAAATCTGCAGGTAAAATCCCCTTGATTTATTAAATAAGAATCAAGTCCATTAATGGTACCACTTGATCCACCGAATAGCACATCAAAGATTAAATATTGAAGATCAAAGGCGGCGTTCAACTAATTACAATCATCGACATCAACAACCACCCAGTAACTTCACTAATTTTATTTTTTACTTTATTAAATACCTTTATAATTCACTTTATCCACCTTAACGACTTTATTTTTTATTTTTACAGAAATCAACAATAAGCTTCCAAAGACTACTGAAGATATCGCTCAGCCCCACAGTCATCAGCCACACGACTTTATTTCATACTTATCTTTATTTAATTTTACTTTATTATGAATTAATTAATAATTTTATCCAATAAATTTACAAGAACTTACAACAAATCAACATTTAACCCCGAATACAACTGGAGGCATCACTTAATCTAGCCCCAAAGACAACCGAAGGTGTCATTACAACTAGTCCCCGAAAACAATCGGAGGATATTTGATTTGTCCACCCTAAAATAGGGTGTAACATTCCGGAAAGTTGAAGACTAAACTAGTAGATAACCTAAAACGAGTAGACTAAGTTAGAGCTTGACGTTAGAATTAGAGCCTTAAAGTTGCCTTAAAATTCATGGTTTGGTGTTAGGAGGTCGAGTCCTAAACCACAAAAACCAACCTTTGGTCCTTGAGGAAAGGTCCCTTAGGGCAGACAGGTAGTGACCCATGCCACGTGCATCAACCCACGCCCCGTAGGGGGGCAGTATGGGTGAAGCTTTGTGGAATATGCCTAAGGCAGTAGCCACGGGCAGGACCCACTCCCCGTGGATAGGTCCACGGCATGTGGCCTGCCTCAGTAGGTCAAGGCCCCATAAATGAACCCCCAGCCACAAACCACAGAGGACCAGCATGAGTATTTGTCCCACCCACGGTCCGTTGGTCCCCAAGCGTGAATCACAACTGAAACTTACTTTTGGCAGTTGGGTCTAGGGGTTCTTTAGTAATTTTCTGATTAATTAATGGTTATGTGGTGTCGTTTTAAGCTTATTTTAAAGGAATATATAAGTATTTTTCCCAGATAAAATAACCCATCTAAAGTCATAAACATAAATTCCCAAAACCAAATCAAAACCTCTCCAAAATTCTCTCTCTAGAAACCACCATTGAAGAAGAAGAAAAACTAGGAGACCAGGGCTCAAGAACTCAACTTTCCTATCCAATTTCATGAAGGATTTCCACTCAAGGTATGGTAGTGTTGATTTATGATTTAACGTATCAGGACACTTCATCCAATAGTAAGTGCCACTGATTGTTAGTCACTAATATAACCCAACTAAATGAGTTGAAGTCGAATCCCACATGGAGTGGTACGTATTTGAGAATCAATAGAAATTCATCAATATGTTCAAGTCAATCATAGGTAAAAATATGTACAAATAAAAGCATTGTTCAAGTTTGGAGTGACACAAGTGTCAAATAACAAGGGAGTTTTGATTTCAATTATCCACTATAGTAAAAAATAACACGAATAAACAAGTAAAGAGACGGGTTCTTGGGATGTGATTGGATTATGGACTAAGGTAGAAAAGTGAGTGATTGCAATTAATAGTAAATAGCTATAAATCAATGAATAAGCTAGACTTTAGTGGGGATAAATTTTCTCTCGAACAATTTACCCCGAATCAAATTGGTTTCTCTCGAACACCATTAAGCAACAATTAAGAACATCCTTCGCTTTAGTCCATTCACTCTCTCAATTTGAATGTGTAGAAAAGGGTATAGGATTCACTCTCTCGAGATTAACCCATGACAACCCAATACCCAAAGACCATCAAATCAGTAATCTTGGTTTTAAAACCTCTCTCGAGCAAGCCAAAAACATGAAGGTAGAGTTGCATTTGTAACTACAACCCTTTATATTAAGACACAATTACTTAATGAAATCACTTTTAAACAACATTTGCACTATCAATTAACAATACCCAGCAGCTAAATCAACCCATAATCACACCCCAATAATTTGGGGTTTTAGCTAGGCATCATAAAAATATAGAAATCGTTACCAAATTGTGTTTCGATCAACTGGGTAAAATTAATTTCGTCTTTACAAAGGTCAAAGTTAAATAATCTCAAAGACCCACTTCCAATTTCTCAAAAATGGAACTCTTCAAATAGTCAAAGCTAAAGGAAAATATTGTCTCCAAACTCTCTTCTAAAAACTTATTCTAATGATAGATAGATTACTAGATAGATAGATTACTAAGAATTTAAAAATGGATTTATAATCGCCAAAAGTGTGCTGCGAAGGACCATTCGGGGCAATAAGTCGGGATCACCGATCCACTCGGCGATTCACCCTTTGGTCAATCCCATCGGCTTTTTGCTTCGGCCTTCAACATCTTAAAGTTCTGGAACTTTGGGCGATCAAGCACTGTATCACCAACTGCTCCTTTCTATCACCGACTTGATGTTCTCCTTCATTGCTTGGGACGTTGAAACTTTAGGCTAGATCATGGCCATTTGGCGACTCGCCCAATGAGCTAGGCGATCATCAGACCTTCTTTTCTTCATTCTTAGCTTCTTTGCTCCTTTTTGCTCATTAGTGCCCATGCTTTGTTCCTCAATCCAAATACCTGAAAATCAAGGATTTACATCAGTTATTGGTACAAAATATGCATTTGAGGACACTAAATATATTAAAATAAAGCAATAAATGAGTCCAAATCATGGACTCATCAACACCCCCAACTTAAACTTTTGCTTGTCCTCAAGTAAAACTCAAGTTCAGCAGTTCAAAAAAGATGTCTCAAACAGTGCTACACAAGACTCAATCATGAATGCACACAAAAAGACTCAACTTACTCATGCAAGGATCAATTGTGCACTCAAAGATTCAAGTTGTGACTCACCATTATCAAAGAATCTCAAGCTCACAATACTTTCTTCAAATGCAAGTTCAAGCTCACCAAAGGTAGTACTCAAATGCCCTCACACAAAGAATGATTTCATATTCACACACAGTGGTTCAACAATTTAAAGCTACAGAATCAAATGCAACGCCTACACTCACAAAGATGAACACAATGCATGATTTCACCCATAGGCTTTCCCTTATTTTCAAATCAACACTTGTTTCAGCTCACTCAAGATCAAAAAAGTCTTTTCAAGGCTTATAAAGGGGTTGAGTGCAAAGGTATGATCATTAAGGCTCAATGGCTGAAATCCTCATGAAATGTGGTGCGAACAACACTTTCTTTCCTTTTGTTCATAACTCTCATTCATGCTCACAAGTCACTCCATTGTTCATCTTCCAAGAACTATTGGATACCCCAATTTCGTTGCACTTTCACAACTTTATTCCACAACTTTTTTGTTATTTTTCTTTTTCATTCTTTTATTCTTTTTGTCTCTTTTTTTATATGGAGGGGTTCCATTTTTCTCAAACCATGGGTCAAAGGGGACTTTCTTGCACATTTTGATTTACCTTCTCTTTTCACCACACCCTCAACTTAGGCTTTTGGCCTAAGTTGTCTGTTCAAACAAACCACAAATCATGAGGATTATTGGTGATGGATAAAGAAAGGTCACAATTTAATCAAGTTTCCTCCAAGAAAAGGTTAAGACTCAAAGGGTGTTCAAGCGGAGTTCACACACTCACAAGTTAGGCCACAAAAAGAGGTATAATGTCAAATTGTTTCACATTCTTCAAAGTTTCCTAAGATCAAATCAAGAGATTGCATCACTTAGTCAACCGAACCAAGGGGGCAAATTCTAGGTGTCATCACACATGGTTCACGGTAAGCTCATCACACAAGGTATTGACACCAATGTCAAACAACACTCCACACTTTCGCTAGTGTGCAATGTTCATCACAAGAGACTCAATTCAAAACTTGGCTAGTCACAACGAGATGTAAAAAGTTCACATATTGTCTATGCAACTTGATTTGGCCTCATCGTAGCCGCACATTCATTTTTGTTCGATTATGAGCACTATTTAAGTCATCGGTATTGATCAAGACCGATACTCAAATTTTCAAGAGAACAACCACATTCAAACACAAACAAGAGGTGGCACAATATTTTTGGAAAGGTCAAAACTCATTTACCATTAAAAATAAGGAGCCACAAGCTCAATCATCCACAAAAATAGTATAAAACACAATTAAAGCTCAAAAATCCAATATATAAACAAAACATAATCACAAAAGGTCACAAAAGGTGGGCCTCATCCTACCATTAATAAAAATCATTCCTCCTCAAATGCAATCAAAATAATATCCAAAAGACAAAGAGGGAGGTAAAGAGGAATCATGTCTAAATAGTCGCTCCATCTGTCTGGGCAGCAGTTCCCGGTGCATCACTCTAAACTTAGGCATCAGTGCCCGGAATCACCTCAGATGGGATACTAGCAACTGCACTATGGTCATCCAAGGGTGTATCCGCCAAGGAGATCTACACAACTGCATTGATCATGGCCTCCTTAGTCTTTGTAAGGCACTCTCATGAAACCTCCTCAGCAACCTCGAACATCTCCTGATCCGTCTCTGCCTCAGACTCGGGATCAATTGTCTCCTCAACTCTAACGCCATCTCTAGTGGTAGCCGGAGGCATATCTGGTACATATGGAATCTCCACTATCCCACAAAACATGGACATGTCGGTGGATTTTAGCTGATCCACATTACTCCTCAACGCATCAATAACGGCCTTTAAAGCCATCAACTGCTAGGTGGACTCTTAGCCTTGCTCACACAGCGCTATCCTAGACGCAAAGGCATCAATGGTAGTTCTCAATGGTGTTAGAACATCAGCCAGGGCAGTCTAAATCATTCCCAAAATGCAGGCCTCGAGTCTGGAAACACGTTGATCGGCAGAACGGGCAAGCAGCCCTATCCAGAGTAATGCGGCCTGAGTGAGTGGGGTCCAGGAAACAGCAACAACAGTAGCTCTAGGAGGTAACATAGCAGTAGAGGAACTAGAGATGTCAGAAGGAACAACACTAGAAGTATCTGAAGACCCAGGGGTCGGAGTAAGCAAAGATGCCTCTGCAGGTAGTGAGTTTGTATCCACAATTGGGGAAGAGTCCACCGGGGCTGCCTTCTTCTTCTCTGCCTCATCTTTTAAGTATTCTGCCTCAATCCTCTAGATATTAGTGGAGGAAGTGGGAATCACTTCCACATCCTTCTTCTCATCACTAGGGACCCAAGCTCGTCTACATAGCTCGGTGATCAACAGTGGGAAGGGAAGTGAGGTCTGGTTCTGCTTGTCCCTCATGACCATCTCATGTTCCATAGTGATCCCCAGATTTATCCTTGTCTCCTTAATGATGCAACCCTGACAGGCTACCTTGGCTAGGCGGAGGATCGACTCATTCTGGGATGGCATGATAGTGCTGTTGATGAAGCCAAACCAGAACCTTGCACCTACATTAAGATCCTTCGTTTCAATCGGTGCTCCGATCTCCAACCACTTGGGAGTACCGTTTGATATCAGCGGGGCCAACCATTTCTTCATATTGTCCAGAGTCTTTGTACTGATTAGATGTTGGCACTCATCAATAATGTCATCGGGACAATCCAATATATCATTAATATCTTCACTATCACACTTGACTTTCTTTCCCCGGACAACTACATAGTCAACCGGTTTGAATGCCGCTGCCTGCTTCTTACTCTGTGGTATCAAGGCCCGTAAGCACCGTAGAATTCCCGGAGCCAATTTGGAATATACGGGCTGTGGGGCTTGGTGAAGATATGGAAATTATGAGACTTCAGACATCTCATAATCTCTGGGTACCTATCAATGACCCCATCAATTGACAAACGCTTCTCCTCAATGATTGTCCTCAGCCCCTCAGTCTTTAATCTGTTCATAGACTTTGGAGGAGGACCCTGTACTGGTGGTGCTAGGACCACAACTTGCTCTGGAGATGGAGGAGGAGTAATGGTGGGCTGAGGAGTCCTCCTCCTAGATATATCATTCATTCTTTTTTATCGCAGCTCAGCCCTCTGTGCTGCCAATATTTCATCATCTTCAGGCTCTGAAGCTGCATCCCGATCCTCCCGGTCCTCACCCTCACTCTCAGAAGTGGTGAGGTGAGTGGTGTAGATGCCGTAATGGTCGGAGCTGACCTCCGGTCACGCATGTGCCTTGCCTTTTCCTTTGCCTTTCCCACCAGTTGTGGGAAGTTTGGTAGCTTTGGCCTTGGATGCACCTACATCCTCATTAATTATGATCCCTTTAGCCTTATTTTGGGGTGGCATGTTTCTCCCAGTAACTTTCGATCTAGCTATGTATACTAAAAACATTAGAAAAGGTGAGAAACACTTCAAGGAAAATCACAGAAAAATAGTTGCAGACTGTCTCACTGAATCGGTCGGCGAGTCGCCGAATCACTTTGGCGAGCTAGATCGGGCTTGCCTAAAGGATTGGATCAAAATTCTCAGAATTTTTTTGCAAGTCGGTGATGGGAAGGCCTTTCGATGAATGGCTTCCAGCATTCGGCGAGCAAGGATTAGCCCGTCGAAAGTTATAGTGCAAATAAAGGATAGGGGCGCAGACAAAGGGTGATCAAGAAGGATGTTCAGCGAGTCGCCGAGTGCTTTCGGCGACCTCAGGCTTCTCGCCGGAATTTATAGAACCAAACTACTCATTTAGCATGAAATTAAAGGTGAGATGGGGAACTTCATCAAATCGTTGAGTGGTTCGGCTTGCTTGACCTAGCTCGCCAAATGACCCAACGTGCCTACTTTCAACCCAACTTCTCAAATTTAACCCCGCAACCCACGAAAACAAAATCAAAGCATGCACTTATCAATTTAGGCTCAGACCCATTACACCCATTACCCCGGGATACTCAGACTTCTCATGGTTTTAAAAAATTTAGCCATTTGATGACTTTTGCCATTAAGAATGACGTCAATCGATCCATCATTGGGAAAAATATGTCATTTGGCACAAATACGGGCTACTTAAACTTCACCTGACTAGACCCATCAACATGCAAGCACAACCCCACAAATTTTAAACCAATTTTAAGGCGCAAAATCACGGGAATTCACTAATCTAAACATTATGGGCAAGATTTTCGAATTAACACAGGCACACACATACGCAATTAAGATCAGATAGGCCTTGCACATAGCACTAAGACAAAATCATTGCAAAAGAGTACAAATTACTAAAAATAAACTCGGGGTTCGGAAATCCAACCTTAGATACCGAATAATCAAGATTGAAATGCTAGGCGGCAAAGTAATCCACTCCGAACACACAATCAACGACTCAAATATTATAACAATGCAAGAAATATAAGAAATACTATGCTGGTGTGAGTTTGGGATGATTAAAAATGAAGGAAAGTGAAAGAGTTTGAAACTTTTGAATCTTTGGCCATAAAACCCATCTAGTTCTCGCCCATTCGGCGACATTAGTTTTGCTCGCTGACCCACTCGGTGACACGCGGAGTGGGCCCTTACCTCAACAATTTTTACAGGACCTCGAGTTAATGTGGGGGGTCCAAACGGTGGACTACATCATAATAGCTGACTTGGTCGGCAACTCGTCAAGTTGCTCCTGGGCTCGCTGAATTTTACAGACTCCAATTTAAAATTGTCTTGAGTCCAACGTCGGTCCAAGTCGAGCTCGCCGACCTCTTCGGCGATGCATCTATTGAACTTTTAGCTCGCCAACCTGCACTTTTCAAGCACTTTCCACACATTAACCTGCACAATGAGCACACCAATATTTCAAACTTAAAACGAAAGAGAATAAAACTTGGGTTACCTCCCAAGCAACGCCTTAGTTAACGTCGCGGCACAACTCAAGTCCACAGTGAAACCTCATTCTTGGGGTTAGCCATAGTATCACTAGGCAAACCCCCTTGTTGTCTCGGGTTCAAATGAGATGAGATATGACCTATTTGGGTCTCAAAATGCTTGATCAATATTGAATGGGAGGTAACGGTCTGGCTAATGGTTGATAGGTCTTCTTTTATTTCTTTTAAAATCTTGTCAGAACCCTCAACTTTGTTTAGGATACGAGAAAGCATATCCTCAGACCGACCACCTTTCAAATCCTTTGGCTTTTGGTGCTCGTAAGGAGGCACATACCTATCCTTCTCCCCATCTTTCCAAATTGGATTACGGTCCCTCCATTCTCGATCGTGATCCTTCCAATTTTCATACCTATTCTGACCTTGGTTACCACCATCTTGGTTGGCAAGGAAATTCACCTCTTAATTATACAAGGTTTCAAACTTGGACTCATCCAAATTAGCACACCCAACACCCACGACATTGACACTTCGAGCACCAGCTCCCATGATATTTTTGGACAAAATGTCAAATTGTGTCATGAACTTGTCCATGTTCTGGTCCCTCTCTTGGTCTTTTTCCATCTGCTCCTTGGTCAATTTGAATGTGAGAGGGGACACCTAGTCTTCACGGGTATACCACGCCCTGTTGATTGTGGTCATGCATTCCAAGAGCTGATTCGCTATCACATAAGGTTGCTGGATCAAACCTCCCGGAGAAAGTTGGTCAGCAACACCCTTAGTTACCGAGTCATGACTCTGGTAAAAATACTGTAGCAACACGTTGTCAGGCAAGCCATGAGTTGGGCATTGAAGCACCAACTTGATGAATCACAACCAAGTTTCATGAATTGGCTCGCCTTCCAGACGCTTAAAGCTCTAAATGATGTACCGAAGAGTCATCATCTTCGAAGGAGGGAAAAATTGCACATGAAATGTGGTGACCAACTCCTCCCACAAAGTGATTGATTCACGTGGTAATTCATCCAGCCACTTACATGCCTCTCCCATCAAAGAGAACGAGAAAAAACTCAATCGGACCGACACCTGGGAGATGTTCTTGAAGGAGAATGGTCCGCATACATCCACGAAGTTTAGAAATATGCTCATGGGGATGTGGAACACCGTATTCCCTTCGGCCAGAGGCAAGCGAATGGAATCAATACCACCCATAAGATGGGGGTCATTAGCATTAGGCTTGTTAACATCGTTGAGGTTTTTGATGTCATCTTGATGGCCTACTTGGCAGCCATTACTGCCTATCACACTCATACTTCCTGTTTCAAAACAAAAACAAGCAAAACAAAACTAAAATTAAGTAAGTTCGACTATAGTTAACAAGAACAAAATCCCACTTAACTAAAAATTCTCAAGTAACACCACTTCCCGGCAGCGGCGCCATTTTGATTTCATGTATCAGGACAGTTCATCCAATACTAGGTGCTAACGATCCTTAGTCAATAATATAACCCAACTAAGTGAGTTGGGGTCGAATCCCACAGGGAGTGGTACGTATTTGAGAATGAATAGAAAATCATGAATATGTGCAAGTCAATCATAGGTAAAAACATTTAAAATAAAAACATTTTTCAAGATTGGAGTGACACAAGTGTCAAATAACATGGGAGTTTTGATTTCAATTATCAACTACAGCAGCAAATAACACGAATAATCAAGTAAAGAGATGGGTTCTTGGGATGTAATTGGATTATGGGCTAAGGAAGACAAGTGGGTGATTGCAATTAATAGTAAATAGTTGTATATCAGTGAATAAGTTAGAATTTAGTGGGGATAAACTTTATCTCGAAAAATTTATCCTGAATCAAATTGATTTCTCTCGAACAACAATAAGCAGCAATTAAGAACAGCCTTCACTTTAGTCCATTCACTCTCTCGAGTTGAATGTGTGGAAAAGAGTTGAGGATTCACTCTATCAAGCTAAACCCATGACAACCCAATACCCACAGACTATCAAATCAGTAATAATTGTTTTAAAACCTCTCTCTTGAGAAAGCCAAAAATACGAAGGTAGAGTTGCATTTGCAACTACAACCCTTTAGATTAAGACACAATTACTGAACGAAATCACTTTTAAACAACTTTTACACTATCAATTATAAATACCCAACAACTAAATCAACCCATAATCACATAATCACACTCCAAGAATTTTGGGTTTTAGCAAGGCATCATAAAAAGATAGAAATCGTTACCAAATTGTGTTTCCATCAATTGGGTAAGATTAATTTTGTATTTACAAAAGTCAAGGGTAAAGAATCTTAATGACCCACTTTCAATTTCTCAAAAATGGAACTCTTAATATATTCAAAGTTAAAGGAAAATATTGTCTCCAAACTCTCTTCTAAAAACTGATTCTAACGATATATAGATTACTAAGAATTTAAAAATGTATTTATATTAGCCAAAAGTGTGTTGTGAAGGACCATTCGGCGCAATAAGTCAGGATCGCCGATCCACTCAACGATCCGCCCTTTGGTCAATCCCATCGCCTTTTTCCTTTGGCTGTCAGCATCTTAAAGTTTTGTAACTTTGGGCGATCAAGCACTACATCGCGGAACCGTTCGGCGACTCGCGACTGCTCCTTTCTATTGCCGACTTGATTTTCTCTTTCATGGCTTGGCATACTGGAACTTTAGGTTAGATCATGGCCATTCGATTACTCACCCAATGGGTTTTTCCATCAACAAACCTTCTTTCTTCGTTCTTTCAGCTCCCTTGTTCCTTTTTGCTCATTAGTGCCCATGCCTTGTTCCTCAATCCAAATACTTCAAAATCAAGGGTTTACATCAGTTATCGACACAAAATATGCATTTGAGGATACTAAATCTATTAAAATAAAGCCCTAAATGAGTCCAAATCATGTACTCATCAATTTATGGATAGCTTCCTTCCTTAAATCCCTTCAAATCTCTATTTCTCAAATTTGGTTTTCTCCAAAAACCTAGGGTTTTCAATTTATGGCATGGATTCACTTTCAAAACTATTTCAATGAGTTTATTGTCTTATATTATTATTATTTTGATGAATTACTACAGTTTTCCTAAAGAATTATCAAAGAATCCATGAATTCCTAGGTTTTCCCTAAATTGGATCTTGAAGCATGAATATGGGTCTTTGTTGGTAGATTGTGTTCGAATTATGTATGTGATGAATTGGTTACTTGAATTAGTTTATTATAAATGTTCAATGAAGTAATTCTATAGATAATGATGCATAATGATCTATATCACTAGAAAGGAAAAGCATGAGAACTAGTTATATGTATGAGACTTGTGTGCATTCAATTAGATTACTTTGGAGAGTAAAGTACTTCTATTATGATCTAATTATGATATTTTTTGGATGATTATACTTATGCACACACATAGGTATGAAGATCATGTAATGTGAAAGGTTTGTCACATATGTTGGCTCTAAGGGTTGAAGACTAGTCTCCCCTAATGAATCTAGGAGCTATAGAATGGGTTGCAAATTATGTCAAGATATTCTTTCCTATTTTATAAACTTGAGTCAAGACTTAATATAAACCTAAAAAGGGAATTGATTTTTAGGACCGAGATGATATGACTATGAGATGGAAGATTTTACACTAGTTGAGTCCCGCTTCCCAAATGAGTTCCTTTTTCACTAGTTGAGTCCGGATTCCCAAAGTAGTTGTCTTATGAGATGGAAATCTTCTACCATAGTTGAGTCCAGGTTTCTAGAAGCAATATTCATATCCCAGAAACTATGTGCCCACATAGATCTTTAGCTAGTGGATACACGTAAGCTAAGAGTTCTAGTTCTACGTTAGGCAAGTAGGACAACCTCTTTTCGGTGTGGGGTAGACACCGGATTCCATGATTAAGCTCTCATGGTATATGTCGGTTAAAGATAATCCCACTATGATAGAATGAACCAGAATTAGAGTTATGAACTATAATCACTTAATGAGTTTTCCTTAGTGTGGATAGGGGTATGAGACCTTATCCATACATTGCACAAGATTGCTTTGATGGTTCTTATAATTTGTTTCCTTATGTTGAGATGATTAATATGTTGAATATGCATGTATTTTATGCTTTTGCACTTATTTATATGATAGTTCATAAACTTGATCAAATGCATAGTTTTCAACTAAATGTCCCTTTTTAGCATTTTAAATGGTTTTCAGGCATAGCTACTATATTTAGTGCATTAATTGTACTAACCCATATTTCTTCTATTTTTCTACTAAAGTAGGTTCCGGCGTCTAAGGCGATTCCTTCTAGTTCAAGCTTGGGTTGACTACACTTCAAGGTTGTGGTATGTCCTCATGGATCCGAGGACAAGAGCTTTATTGTTGTTTCATTTCTTTAGTTGTACTAGACATTTTCATATTCTCTATTGTAAGGGCTATGACCCTAGTATTTTGAGACTCCTATTGTAGTAGATGGCTTGATGAGACTATGTCTAGACTCCAGCTTTACTTTTATGAAAGATTTCTTAAAGACTTGAAAATGTGTTTTATTCTTTATTATTCTATACTTATGTGATGATGATAAGCTAAGGGGCTTACTTGGGTCCTTCGGAATTCCATGTGCCATGTTACGTCTAGAGGGTACCTTTGGGTCGTGACAAACTTGGTAATCAGAGCAAAAGGTTTAGAATGATTCTATGATTATGTCTCATAATCCACATCTAGTGGGTTCTCCCAATGGAGGTTTCATGGTTCATAATATTTCCGAATCTTCTTTTGTTGTACATGTAAAGTCTAAGCAACACCTTGGTACTATATTGATGGATTTGAAAGAATCGGTACCTGGTAAGGCCGTTGAGGCTTTCTCCCAAGGGGGAGATTGAATTAGGTATCAAGGTAGATTATGTGTTCCGGATGTGAATGGGCTAAGGGAGAAAATTCAAGAAGAAGCTCATGGTTCTAGATATTCTATTCATACGAGAGCCACCAAGATGTACCATGATTTACATAAAGTCTATTGGTGGAATGGTATGAAGAAGGATATTGCAGGATTTGTAGCCAAATGTCCTAATTGTCAACATTTCAAGGTTTAGCATCAAAAGTCGAGAGGTTTCTTACAAGATATGCCGTTTCCCACTTGGAAGTAGGAGGAGGTGAATATGAATTTTATTGTGGGGTTGCTGATGAGTCCTCGATTTGGACTCATTTAGGGCTTTATTTTAATAGATTTAGTGTCCTCAAATGCTTATTTTGTGCCAATAACTGATGTAAATTCTTGATTTTCAGGTATTTGGATTAAGGAACAAAACATGGACACTAATGAGCAAAAAGGAACAAGGCAGCTGAAAGAACGAAGAAAAGAAGATATGGTGATCGCCTAACCCATTGGGTGAGTTGCCGAATGGCTATGATCTCACTTAAAGTTACAGTGTGGCAAGCCCTGAAGGAGAAAATCATGTCGGTGATCGAATGGAGCAGTCGGCATGTCGCCGAACGGTTCCGCAGTGAAGTGTTTGATCGCCCAAAGTTACAGAACGTGAGGATGTTGAAGGCAAAGGTAAAAAGGCGATGCAATTGACCAAAGGGTGGATCGCCGAGTGGATCGATGATCCCAACTTTGTTAAAGTTTTGGGTCAACTTCAAATGACCATAACTTTTAGCACACAGATGAGTTAGGAGACCCATAAGATATCAACTGAACAGTCTTCGAAACCTCTTTCCAACGACGCTAAGTTTGCTAATTTTTGAGCTCTTATGAGGGAGATATGCCCATTTGAAGTCGGGCTATCCAATCAAGGAAAGTTAACCGAATATATGAGGGATATTTTGGTCTTTTCCTTACCTAATCAGATTTAAGTATTTAATTAAGGTTATAGGAGTCTAAGATGATTTGAATCAATTTTAGTTATTCATAAATTATGCTTAGGCTTTTGTGAGTGGTTCAAGAAGAGGAAAATAAAATAAAATGGAAAAGCATTCAAGATTTTTGCGATTTTTCGAGGGATTTCGCCAAGGATCTTATCCTAAGATATATGTAAGATTCCATAGTGTTGAGTTGATTCATCCACACGCCAATAATGAGTTTCTTTTGCGAATCTATCCATAAAGATTGAGCAATTTAAGTTCTTAAGGAGTTTTCTTGAAATTTCACTTGAAGCATTGTTTTCGTTCTTGAATTAGGATGGGATGATGAGTTCTTGAGATAAAAGTTATGAGTTTGAGAGGTGTTTGTAGTAGATTTTAATGTACTTATGTTAGGTATTCGAATCTAAGTAAGTTGGGAAGAAACCATTTGATTCTAGGTGAATTAGGGCCATAAAACGAGCAAAAAAATTCATCGGAGTTTTTTTCTAGGCAAGGGCTGGTACGCTGCCCCACCATAGCGCCAACAAAGTGTGTCTACACGATAGGGGATGACGCTCTGTGACACTCAGTGCCCCAGGGTCGTCTGCCCCCACCCCTTCTCCATCGGTTTGCCCGTCTGAGTTCTTTTAAAGGGTTTCTTCAATCTCTATTGAGTCTAAACACTCTAAACTACATCTAAACATCGAGAAATCAGTAATAACATGAATCATTACCTTGAATTCATCATTCAAATTCAAGGTAGAGTTAAGGGTTAACTCTTGAGAGTTCTTCTGAGTTATTTTGAGAAAGTCCCTAAGAGTCCTTTTGGTGTGTCTTTTACAATTACGTATAAATTGTTTCAAGACTTGAGTAAGACAGTATGAGAATGCGGAGAACGTATTCATGAGTCTACATTATCATTGAGATCCTTGAGTTAAGTCGTTCATGCTCATATATTCCGCATGAAATCCATAAATTCAGTATATTTGAGAGGAGTAGTATCTTCAAGTTCTAAGTATTGAGTTCCTAATCCTTTTGAGATTATATTTCTAATCATGGGACTACTACATGTTACCCATGAAGATCCTTGAGTTGAGTAGTTTATGCCCATAATTTCGCATGAACCCTATGAGTCGAGCAGTCTAGAGATGAGAAGTATCATTGAGTCCTTGAGTTGAGCAGTTCATGCCCATAATTCCGCACGAACGCTATGAGTCGAGCATTCATGAGATGAGTAGTATCATTGACTCCTTGAGTTCTGGAGTTGTTGAGTTTCAAGTATTGAGTTCTATGCATGGTTATTGAAAACTTTGAATTGAGTCATTCACATACATAATTCGGCATGAACCCTATTTAAGAAGTCTTTTTACAAATTGTTTCAAAACATGTTTTAAAGACTTGAGCACTGAGTATGAGGATGAGTATAGTCAAGTTTCATTTTCTCAAAATGAATATATGAGAACTAAGTATTCCCAAGAGTAAATGTTTTTCATTTAAAAGAGGAGGAAACTGAGATTTTCAAAATGTTTTGAGCAACAGGAGTATAATATCTTTTAAGAGAAATAATTTTGAGTAATAATCTCAAAACACAGAAAGAGTTATGTTTTTAAACATATGAGAAAGTTATATTTTGGGACTAGTATTGAGCACCGATATGGAGAAGAGTTTAGACAACTCACAGCCCCCATAAACTATGTAGCCAGCATGGGTAAAAAGGGTCATACTTTTTTGATGATTCCTTATTACATTTTAGCATAGACTAGGGGATCCACTTAGTAGTAGATTCTATACCTCAACAAAATATAGGACAATTCTTGCAGTGTGGTCTAGACGCCGTATCATCACATAGCTCATAGTGATGGTTTTCGGTTAAAGAATCTCCCACATAATTATATTGTATTTTTATATACAAACTAAGTTATTCTTATCTTCTTTAATTCATTGAGCTGCTATCTAATGTTTTAAAAGCTTTCCACATATTACATCTTTCATTGTTGCTTTATCCTTGAATATCCAATGTTGAACTATGTTTCACTAAGTTGAGTATCTTATTATTGAGTTGAGCCCTATTTCTCTGAATTGAGTTAAATTATGTTTCACTGAGTTGAATATCTTACTATTGAGTTGAGACCTATTATCTCTGAGTGGAGTTGAACTATGTTCCATTGAGTTGAGTTGAACTATGTTCCTTTGAGTTGAGTTTAGTTGAGTGAGTTGAGAAGAGGTAAGTATGTTTCTTTTCCCTCAGTTCAAGCCTATGTTTATACTTTAAAATTCCCCTTACATGCTCGTACATTCCTTGTAATGAGTCATTTGGCCTGCATTATATCATGATGCATATACACGTATTCAGGATCATCAACAGGTGCTTCTGTGAGGTCATGTGATATTTCAATTAGCTTTTGTGAG
Source organism: Solanum piurae (assembly GCA_029582685.1). Lineage (NCBI taxonomy): Eukaryota > Viridiplantae > Streptophyta > Magnoliopsida > Solanales > Solanaceae > Solanum > Solanum piurae. The sequence goes on from JAJOOO010001718.1 coordinate 25,793, forward strand.
CCTTCTTATATTTCAGAGGACTTCACCTTTATCTTACACTTAGTACTTTTGAGATGTCATGGGTCTTGTCCTGATATCCTTCTCTAATAGTAGAGGCTTCATAGATAAACATAGTTGAGAAGTTTCTGTATTTACTTTTATTTTGAGTATTGTACAGACTTTTAAAAAGGTTGAGTATTTGAGTTTATTGAATTTATTTCAATTTTAAGCTTTTGTAGGTTTGAGTTAGTCTTCCGCTTTTAGACAGCCAGGATGACGGTTCTCTTGGAGACCAAGAATGGTTCTCGAGTGCCAACAACGTCCAAAGTGTAGGCTCAGGTGTTGACTTTAACGACTTTACCTTAAACTATATAGACATCAGTTATCATCAAGTCTTTGAAACAATCAAACACATCATTTGTCAATATGTCTATGAGGACAACTAGAGACGCTAATTGGTCATGCGACCCTATCATCATAAGCTAGATGACTACAACCCTCTTTAACAAGTCTTTGCAAACAATAATAGACACCTTCATTCATCAAGTCTCTAAAGACATCTATAGACAACATTTGGCCACACTCCTTTCATAAGTCACATGACTTCATACTCATCCGCACACATATATATTACAATTTTATTAATTTATACATTATTACACTTGTTTTATCTCAAACTTTAAGGACGATTCAATTATGAGTTTCAGGAAAAAAAAAACAATCTAAAGCAATCACAACGTGGAACTCTCTCTTAGCAGTGAACTTGTCCCGACCCGATTTCTTGAGTCATGATGGCACCTACTATAACCCACCAATAGGCAAGCCAAACAGTATCCTATAACTACAAGTAATGGGATTGAGGGCAAAAAAATAAACTCAAACAAAAACAAAAACAAAAATAACAGGAATCGTAGTTGAAGAAGTGGAAGCAAGACAAAATAAATATACAAATAAGAGATCCCTCTAAGAACCTAGAAGTCACATGTAATAAGCTACTAAAAAAATGAGTACAAGTCCCAAAAGTGGACCACAGAAACAAGATTGTCTCAAAAAGTAAAAGACAAGTCAATATATATAGTTGGACACTGGTATAGCACAAAACGCCAAGTGCTCATCCCCGTCTCTGAATAAGATTGATGTAGGCTCGATGTCAATGCTGGTAGCTGTTGCTCGGACTTGCATCATGAAAACATATGCAAAGTGTAGTATGAGTACCAAAATAACAGATACCTAGTAGGCCTCATAGGCCAACTGAGCATGAAAAGAAAGACAAATATGAAATGTGAGAATCTAAGACAGTGCCATAAACAGGAACAAGAAATGTAACATGTATGCACAAAACTGTACTAACACACAAAGAAAAGGATAATAGCGGACTGAATTCGGCCGGGCTCCCATAAATCTGATAGGTACACTCATGTGCAAGTTAAAAGTAAAACTCGAGCGGTCTCCCATAAGCCCAACAGGTACAAGGAAGAGTTTAAAATGAAATAAGAGGATCCAACAAAGTTTCCAAGATTTCCACAACTTTCTGCAGACTCAGACCAAACCAATCCATATGCCTGAAGCTCATCCAGAACTGATAGGGGTTAAGGACTTGAACCAAATTTAAGATGGAGGATCAAGGACTTGAACCGAGGTTTGGAGTAATCAAGGACTTGAACCAAGGCTAAGGAGGACTTGAACCATATGTAAATATGACCAAGGACTTGAAATGAGGTTAGAGTATCTATGCATTTGAACCAAGTTGTACGAAGCGGTGGACTTGAACCACGACTGCAAATGGCAGTGTACTTGAACCACGTCCGTTGGAGTGAATTGGGGGAATTGTACCACGAATAGATGCGAATCGACTAGAAATAGGATCGGTGGCAAACCGAGCATCATGGGGAGTATCCCCTATCCAAGTGCCATCAATAAATCACTCCAACCGGAACCATATCAAATTAGAATCGGCGAGTAGCTTCCACAACAAGAATCAGAGACACTAGAATCGGGGAAAATAGGGGATTATGGATATATGGTTCAAAGAATGGTGTTACTGCCTAGCTAAGGCCCAAACTATCCGACTCAGGTCTGCTATATTAGTCTACAGGGAACTAAATCATTCGAAGTGACATCGGGGAGATTACAAGGCCTAACAGCTCCAAAATGATGCAATATATGGAAATCACCAGCCTAAGCCTAGACTTAGTTCAAACATGCTCCAACAATATTCACAAATCACAAATAAGGCACACCACAAGGTTAGAATGATCAACAAATACAATAGACATGCTTCAACCGCCCTGAATACCCGAAAAGTAGCTTAAGGAACATATTCTAGGAATTTAACATGATTAACCACCAATTCAACCCCAAATTCATACAAATCAACATACAATTACTTAATCATGCTCAGTTTAAGGAGAGGGTAGCCGTAGCCTTCCTATAGGCCAACCGCGCGCGCTTTAAATGACATTTTAGAGATTTTCCCTTCCGTATGGCCTCGAAATGCTACCACACTATCTAAAATAGAATTACAACGTCAATATAGTCATTTTGACACCAAAATCACATTTTTCAAAGACGGGCCCAAAATCGGGTCTAAAATGGGTTTGTGAGACCCGCACCAGAAATTCCAAAATTGACTCTGTGAAGGGGTTTATTTTATCTCCCCGAACGTGTGTCCCAAAACGGAACATAATTCAGGGCTAGGAATCGCTTGGAAATAGTCCATGCATTTAAATCACCATTAAAGATAAAGAGGAGAGAGGAGAACAACTAAAACTCAGAAATTACCTCAAACGGAGGTCCCCAATAGTCCTTGAGCACTCCAATGTATAGCCACAACAATTTCGACAAACCCAGCCTTTGAATCACCTAAAATGGAACTAAAATGACAGACAAATTGCGTTTAGAAAATGGGGGCTTAATGCTGATTTTGGGCTTTAAATAATGGCTGATCTAGTCGCTAATAGGACTTTTGGTCGATAAAAAGAATAGTTTCTAGTCGCTAAAAGTCTGCACTAGATATCATTTTTTTAAATATTTTTTTTCAAAGACTCCGAATGGACCCTCAGGATTCACTCAGGACAAGATAAAAATAAACCATATATGCTACCTTACTAAATTTGATATTTCACACTCAATAAAATTATCAGATTTTCGTGAAAAGATTGCTAGGACAAAAAATACCCCGTCGGGACCAATTAGGCCTAAAACTCAACTTTTCACCTAAAAACCCAAAAATAGAAATGAAGATCTCTAGACCTGAATGAAAGATCCTACTAGAACAAATTCAACATTCTGATGCTAATGGCGCAAACAAAATTCTCATACCACAACTAATTCTCCGAATGTTGACCAAAGTAAACTCTAGGCCATTAAGCTTTCCAACATCTTGTTTAAGTGCTCAAACTCACACCGGAAGCCTTAAGACCCGAACTAAAAGTCCTACTAGACCAAACTCGGCGTTCCGAAGCTAACCGTGTTGTTGGAATTTCAATCCGAGCACGTTTACCATGAACGTTGACCAAGGTAAAACTTAGGCCAAAACATGTAAGCTCAAATGCTTAATAGCACAAACTGACACCGAAAGCCTTGAGATTCGAGCCAACCATGATACTACCCTAAAATGACAATTCTGGAGTGGATGGACCAATCAAAATTTCATTTTGAGGTTGTTTATCTGACATTTTGACCAAAGTCAACTATTCAACTTTCTAAAGCTCCAAAACAGGGGAACGAGCCAAACGAATGACTAGGAGACCGAACAATTAGTGCCAGCAAGTCATAAATGACTTGGGGTGTCTATAGGAACGCTCTAAACGATGAAAAGTAGGCATTAAGGCAAAAATGACTTGGAGGGTCATTAAAGAACTGGGGCAAATATGCTGAAGAGGAATATCAAACTCACAAGAAAAGGTGAAGAATCTACTATGGAAATCATCTTCATCTTCGTTCCACGAACACGTGATATATAGATTACCAAAAGTTCTTCTTTTACAAATACCTCTACATCTCAACTCAATTAACTCTTTTCATGACCCCTCGAGGCTAAAATCTTTATGTGCCACTCTTCTCAACTCTTACCCTACCTGTATTTATTGGTCGAGACAAAATTGGCTTCTAAGTCAACTTCTTTGCCCGTAAACTCTTTCATCGTCTTTGGTCAAAGCGGGGTAAGCTGTTGACACCAAATTTTGTCCCTCCTTTCTTCGAATTTATTTTGTTGAGCTTCTAAACTACTAATAAGTCAAAATTTTATAATTCACTATTATATGCCATTTATCACTACTGCTATCGTAATTATCTATTACTTTTACTTTTATTATTTTTATGATTATCATCTTTCTATTATCATTTTCACTATTTTAAAAGTAATTTATTATTATTATTATTATTAACACTTTATTGTCATCTTCTTTAAAATAAATTGTCATTACTTTATTTTAAGTTTCTTACATACTAAACCTTTTTCATCATATATATTGCACTAGATATTAAATTAGAAGCTCACAAAGAATTAATTTAAGAAAGAAAAAGACTATAAAATTAGGCCTAATTGAATTCCAATTGGACAAAATATTCAGCCCATTTTGTAGCCAAATCTGTCCAAAAAAGGCCCAAACTCGCTAGCCCTTTGGAAACATATCAGATATTTCAAAAGAGAATCTATCGTAACCTAATCTTCTCAGCCGCACACGTCCCTATCTCCTCTCTTTTCTTTTTTTAAGAGAATCTCAAATATGAGGCATCCACGAACAACTTTCTTCACTCTATTGGAGCTAAGGTTTGTCCTTTATTAAGATGTCCAGAGAAGACTTTCTTGTTCCATGTTTCAAAACGCAACAGCTTCTCTTGAAATTTCATATAAAACTCACTATTCTGGGTTATTATCTAAAGCCATATCTTAGTCAAATTTGATGAAATTCAAACGGATATCATGAATCAATTTAAATAAAGTTAAACCTCTCGAATCCTGCCAAAAAAATCCCAGCTTTATCCCCAATAAATACTCGCCTTTATTAGCCTTTGAGGGGACAATTTTTTGCTGGAAAAAGAAATCAGCAAAAAATTTGAACTCTCACAAGAACACCACTCTTTTCCATTCAATATCATCTTACGAAAATATTTCTCCACTACTCTCTGTTTGCTATTTTTTGTCGGAAGAACAAGTGTAGATCCTTGGTCAACGACCCAGCTTCACTTCTCCACAGAAGGTAACATTTGAACCATTCTATTTTAGTTCAGATAAATATGTTATAGTGTTTTATTAACCTTTTTGAAACTTTTCTATTTTAGGACATTTCTCCTCCTTCCCTGTTTAGGTGTTGTTTAATTCTTTTCTTTGTTGTAGAAAGTTGGTCATGTTGAAAATCTTGCTCAAGCTCTTTTAAACTGTTCACTTTTGTTGCTCATTTTCTTTAATAATATGCTTCAATATTCAACCGTGTTTAGAAATGTCGTGTTAGTTCTGGTTTAATGCATTGTCCTGTGATAAAAAGAAATGAGGATATTTTCATGTATCTCGACTTGATAAATAGAAATTGGGTTATAATATTATCTTATAAACTAGAATGGTGAAATCATGTTTTCCTATTCTTCTTTATCTGTTGTATGTAATTTTACTATCATATGTATGTTCTCTTTAATTCTCTTCCCTTTTCCTTTTGACATGTACACTTTGAGAGTATGAATGGAGTATTCATAAACACTTTAATCTTGCCAAAGTGTCCTCTTATGAGACTCAACGATACCATTGTCACATGAAGCTTGCATATCCTATACATGGAGTTCGCATATCCTTACTCTTTCCCGCATCACATTGTTCATACGTCGGATAACGAAGGATATTCATTCATTCTGGTGAAGTCGAGCATGACCCTTAATTACCTCATTTACTGAACTTGAATTATTTATTTATATTGGTGTGACTAACATTTTATCTCTACTTATGTGTTCACTAATATATAACTAATAGTTGTAATTTATTTGGAGTTTTATTTAACCTCTAGGCACTAGCTATGATATATTTCCCTCATCACTTAGAATATACATAACTCTTGTTTTGAAGACTTAAAAAATGAGTTGCTCTTCTTCTTTTTGCAAGCCCATTAATTAAGACTCGTAAAAAAAAGAAAATGATTTTACTTTACTCTTGAGTTTAAGCTATGCCAAGTCCTATCTCATTTCAAATTACTTTTCTCATTATTGAAAGTTGAAGCAGTAGACTTTAGTTTTCTAACTCCTTATGCAGTCATTAATTAGTTTTGCCCATGCCTTTTTTTAACTCTAAATTTCTTTACCCACTTTTCGTATGACCTTAACATCCATTTTTCTTAAATACTAAGTATTATTTTTTTAATATAAAAAATATCAATCACGATGCTTAGCCAAATTAATTAACTTAAGTTCGGTCGGTTAACAATTTTTAATGGATCTTAAAGGATGCCTGATCCCTTTACTTTAGAATAATTGAACCCTTACCTAGAATCTCATGTTTAGTAGACCTTAAAATGTAGTTAAATTTAGACATCTCTTTAATCAATTTAGGTGCCCTAATTCACCATAATTAATTAGGTGGCGACTTATTAATTTAGTTGATTAATTTTGGAATCACCTAATGTTATACATCATTTTAACCAGGTTACAATGGGGTATATCAAGATGTTGGGTATATGAGTAAGCAGGCCTTACTAACTAGTGACGAGTTTTAAAGATGTGCGGGCCAAGGCCCAAAACGGATAATATCACTAATGGGTTGGTGATGAGTCCGGGATTTGGACTCATTTAGGGCTTTATTTTTATGGATTTACTGTCCTCAAATGCTTATTTTCTGTCAATAACTAATGTAAAATCCTTGATTTCCAGGTATATGGATAGAGGAACAAAGAAAGGACACTAATTTGCGAAAAGGAACAAAGCGAGCTAAAAGAACGAAGAAATACAAGCTTGGTGATCGCCAAGTTCACTTGGCGAGTCGCCGAATGGCTATTTGACCGCCTAAAGTTCCAGTGTTCCATGCCCTGAAGGAAAGAACCAAGTCAGCGAGAGAAATGAGTAGTTAGTGAATTTCCAAGTGGTTCCGCAATGCAGTGTTGAATCGCCAAAGTTACGAACCTTGAGGATGCTGAAGGCAATGGCATAAAGGCGATGGATTGACAAAGGCGGATCACCGAGTGGATCGGCGATCCCAACTTTGTTCGCCGAGTGAGTCTTTACAACACAATTTTGGCGACTATAAATACATTTTTGAACATTTTGTTTATAATAATATTTTCAATACACATAATTTTTAGATTGGAATTGTAATTATTCTGAGTATTGAGACAAGTTTTCTCTAATTTTTCCTTAGCTTTGAAGAATTGAAGTTTTTCACTTTTGAGAAATTGGAAGTGGGTCTTTGAGATTCTTCAACTTGGACCATTCTAAGGACAAAATTAATCTTACCCAGTTGATGGAAACTCAATTTGGTAACGTTTTTTATCTTTTTATGATGTCTAGATAAAACCCCAATTCTTTGGGTGTGATTATGGGCTGATTTAGTTTATGGATATTGTTAATTGTTAGTTTAAATGTTGTTTAGAAGTGAGTTCAATCAGTAATTGTGGTTTAATTTAAGAATTGTAGTTGTAAATGTAGTTCTACCATTGTGTTTTTGGCTTGCTCGAGAGAGAGGTTTTAAAACTAAGATTATTGATTGATGGTCAGTGGGTATTGGATTGTCATGGGTTCAGCTCGAGAGAGTGAATCCTAAATCCATTCACATTCATTCAACTCGAGAGAGTGAATGGACTAAAGCATAGGCTGTTCTTATTTTATATGTGCGTTGATGTTCGAGAGAAATCAACTTGATTCGGGGTAAATTGTTCGAGAGAAAGTTTACCTCCTCTATAGTCACACTTATTCACTAATAAATTACCGATTTGCCTACATTATCCTATAATCGAATCACTTCCCAAGAACCCATCTCATTATTTCTATTTCGTGTTGTTTGCTGATGTTGTAGTTGTTAATTAAAACCAAAACTCTTTTTATTTGACATTCGTGTCACCCCCTGATTTGAATTATGTTTTCATTCGATAATGTCTATTCCTATGATTGATTTGATCATGTTCACACTTTACTATTGAATCTTAAACACGTACCGCTCCCTGTGGGATTCGACCCCAACATATTTAGTTGGGTTTTATACTTACTAGCGATCGTTGACACTTAGAATTGGATGAAGTTTCCTTGAAATGTTAATCAAAATGGTGCCGCTGTCGGGGAGTGCTGGTGGTTAAAATTCTTTGGTTAAGTTGAATTTTGTTCTTTTTAGTCATAGTTGAATCTACTTACTTTCAGTTTTGTTTTGTTTGTTGTTGTTTTAAACAGAGGAAATGAGTGTCAACGGAAGCAATGGTAGCCAAGTGGGCCACCAAGATAACATCGGCAACCTCAACGATGTCAATGAGCCTAATGTTAATGACCCTCATCTAATGGGTCGAATTGGTGCCATTCGCTTGCCTCCAGCTGAAGGGAATGTTGTGTTCCACATTACTAGCACCATGTTGCAGATCTTGCAATTGCAAGGGTTGCTTGGTGGGCTAGCTCATGAGGATCTCCATGGGCGTATAAGGAACTTTGTTGATGTTTGTGGGACGTTCTCCTTCAAGAACATATCCCAAGAGTCGGTCCGATTGAGGTTGTTCCCATTCTGTTTAATGGGAGAAGCATGTAAGTGGTTGGCCGAATTGCCACGAGACTCAATCACTTCGTGGGAAGAGCTTGTCACCGTATTTCAAGTGCAATTTTTCCCTCCTTCGAAGATGATGACCCTTCGGGCCAACATCCAAAGCTTCAAGCATTTGGAGGGTGAGCCAATTCATGAGACTTAGCTACGATTCAACAAGTTGGTGCTGCAATGCCCAACTCATGGTTTGCCCGACAACGTTTTGTTGCAATACTTTTATCAAACCCTTGTTTCGGTTAACAAGAGAGTAGCTGACCAACTTTCTCCGGGAGGTTTGATGCAACAACCTTACATTATAGTAGCCCAGCTCTTTTATGGTATGAGAAAAATCAACCGGGCGTGGTACACCTGTCCTCTCACTTTTAAATTGACCAAGGAGCAGCTTCAGAAAGACCATGAGAGGGACCCGAACATGGCAAAGATTATGACCCAATTTGACATTTTGTCCAAAAATGTCATGGGAGCTGGTGCTAGATGTGTCAATGTTGTGGGTGTCGGATGTGCAAACCCTAAAGAGGCCAAGTTTGTAGCGTTATATAACGAGGAGGTGAACTTCCTAGCCAACCAAGGAAGTGGTTATCGTGCAAACTACCCGAGGCAGAGTGGTAACCAAGGTTGGAACAAGGATGATGGTTGGAGAGATCGTGATAGAGAGTGTAGGGATCGTAACCCCACTTGAAAGGAAAGGGATAGGGAGAAGGATAAGTACATTCCTCCCCACGAGCAACAAAAGCTAAAGGATTCTGAGGGTTGTCGTTCTGAGGATATGCTCTCTTGTATTCTGAACAAGGCTGAGTGGTCCGATAAAATCTTGAAAGAGATGAAGGACGATGTATCGACCCTTAACCAGATGGTCACCTCTCACTCGTGTATATCAAATAGTTGGAGACTCAAATAGGTCAGATTTTGTCTCATTTAAACCCGAGATAACAAGGGAGGTTGCCTAGTGACACTATGACTGATGTTTGCGTAATCAAGACACAACTTCCAATGAAAATGTCTACGATGATGCAATAGTAGAGTAACCCAACCAAGGGTTGGGGTTGAGTTCCAAGGGAATGGGCGTGAAAATTAGTGGTTAATTTCAAAAGTTCTAAAGCTAACCGTAGCTGAAGACTTTGCGAATGAAAACATAACAAATTTAAAAAGGGTGATGCAAGCGTTAAGTATAAAATGGGGGTTTTGTGACAAGTAATTATAAACAACAAAATTAACAAGGATTTCTAAGTAATGAGAGGGGGTACATGCTTTTGATAGAGAACTCATAGAGTAATTATGACAAGGCTAGAATTTAAGGGGGATAAGCTTTCTCTCTAGCAACTTACCCCACTTGCCGCATGAAGAACAACCTTTGCATTTACCGACTCACTCTCTCTAGCTGAGTGTGTGGACATGGGACTAGGGTTCACTCTCTCGAGCTGAACCTCATGTCGACCCACTCGCACCACAGGTGGGAAGGGAAAAAGGAAGGGCAAGGCACCTGCTCATGCATCATCGGAGGTCAACTTCGATAATGGCGGGATATATGCCGCTCACATGACCAATTATGAGAGTGAGGGTGAGCACTAGGACCTTCGGGCTACCACTTCTAAGCATGAGGATGATGAGTTATTGTCAGCCCAGAGGGTTGAGCTACGTTACAAGAGGTTGAATGATCCGTCCAGGATCAGGACTCCCAGGCCACTGCTTCTCCTCCTTCTCCAGCACAGGGTGTGGTCCTAGCACCACCGGTACAGGGTCCTCCTCCCCGGTCTATGAATAGACGAAAGACTGGGGGATTGAGGAAAATTATTGAGGAAAACGGTTGTCTGCTGATGGAGTCATAGATAGATACCCAGAGATCATGAGCTGCTTGAAGTCCCACAAGTTCCAGCTATTCACTTAACCTCGTGGCCCTTATGATCCCAATTGGGTCCGACAATTCTACACTTCTTACGCAGCTCTGGTGCCACAACGGAAGAAGCCGACAACAAAATTCAAGCCAATAGACTATGTGGTTGTCAGGGGCAGAAAAGTGAAATATGATAGTGATGCTATTAATGCAGTTCGGGAATGTTCAACGAGAATTGAGGATGACTGTCAATACAAGATCAGGACAAAAACATTAGAAATTATGAAAAAGTGATTGGCTCCTCTGATCTCTAACGGTACTCCTAAGTGGCCCGAGGTTGGAGTACCCATTGAATAGAAGGACCTAAATATAACAACAAGGTTCGTGTTTGGCTTAATCAGCAGTACTATCATGCCATCCCAGAATGAGTCGATTCTCTGCCAAGAAAAAATAGCCTGTCGTGGTTGCATCATTACCGGGACAAGGGTGAACTTGGGGATGATCATTTCACAAAAGATGGTCATGAGGGCCAAGCAACGCCAAAACTGTCTACCTTTTTTGGTGTTGATTACCAAGCTTTGAAGACGAGCTCGGGTACCTTGAGATGAGAAGAAGGATGTGGAAGTGATTCCCACATCTTCTACCAAAATTCAGAGGATTGAGGCGGAGTACTTAAAGGATGAGGCCAAAAAGAAGAAGGCAACCCCGATGGATACATCCCCGGTTATGGATAATGATGCATTACCTACAGAGGCACCTTAGCCTAATCCGGCCCTTGGGCCTTCAGGTACATCTAGCACTACTACTTCCATGATGCCTACTTCCTCTACAACTCCCTTGCCTCCTAGGGATGGTTCCTCTACTGCTGCCACCGCCAAACCGGCACTCATCGAGGTTGCATTACTATGGATGGGGTAGCTAGCCTATTCTGCTGATAGACGCACCTCCATACTTGAGGCCACCAATCTGGCATGATCGAGAGGGTCCCTGATGTTGTGACACCCCTAAGTTCTATTATTAATGCCTTTGCGGCAAGGATACTGGTGTGCGAACGTGGCCAAGGGGCCAATGAGGAGGTGATATCTCTAAAGGCCGCTATTGCTGAGTTGAGGAGAGATGTGGAACAACTGAAGTCCACCGACATGTCGATGATTTTAGGGACTGTGGAGATCCATGATATGCTAACTGATACAGATGTGCTTCCGGCTACTACCGGAGATGAGGTCCAAGCTGATGAGGTAGCTGATGATGACTCTGAGGTTAAGACCGATGAGGAGCAACTTGATGTTGATGATGAGGCTTCTTATGTGTGCCTGACACAGGTTGAGGAGGCGATGATAGATTCAATCGTGCAAATTTCTTTTGCAGATACCACCATGGACGGATCTAGTGTTACTAATACCCAAGATCAGAGTGTTGCACCGGGCACTGATTCCCCGACAAATGTAACGACTCTGTAGACATGATCCCTCTTTACCTCCCTCTTTATCACATTTATTGATTTTAAGTATTTTATTGCATTTCAGGACAAATTGTTTTTTGTTTGTGGTGGGGTGAGGTATTTACATACCTACCTCTTCTGTTTATATATTGAGTTTTGTGCTGTAAATTGTGTGTTGGCATTGTCTTCTGGATATTTGAGCTTGTGGCTCCTTGTTTTAATTGCTAATGGTTTTTAGACCCTTTTGAAAATAATTGCCATCTCTTGAATGTAATCGAATATGGCTTTTCTTGTGCAAATTTAAGTGTCGGTCATGATCAATACCGATTACTTGAGTAGTGCTCTAAATTGAACAAAAATGATTGTGCGCCTACGATGAGGCCAATTGAATGCATATGCAATATGTGAACTTTTTGCATGTTGTCGTGACTAGCCAATTATCGCTATTGAGTCTTTTGTGATGAACATTGCACACTAGCGAAAGTGTGGAGTCTTGTTTGATATTGGTTGCAATGCCTTGTGTGATGAGCTTACCGTGAACCATGTGTGATGACACCTAGAATTTTCTCCGTTGGTACGGTTGACTAAGTGATGCACATTTTTGAAATGATCTTAGGCAACAATTTTAAAGAGTGAAACAATTTTACATTATACCTCTTTTGTGGCAAACCTTGTGAGTATGTGAAATTTGCTTGAACACCCTTTGAGCCTTACCCTTTTTATTTGAAGAAACTTGATGCAAATGTGACATTTCTTTATCCATTCAACCATAATTGTAACGACTTACAAAACGAATAAGTGAAACTAGAGCCTAATTAGTGTGTCTTAGAGTTTTTGTGAGGGTTTAAGGGTGGTATAATGTTGTCCCGAGCTTAGGTTTAGGGGTTTACGTACGACTCCCCAAGGACCACCCTAGGGGTCCTTGAGGAGGACCCTAAGTCTAACCCCCAAGACGCCTTGAAACCAATAGGTTGCCCAAAATTTGGTGAACCACAGAAAACGACCACGTCCCGTAGGTCAAACCACTACTCGTGGATGGCCTCTGTGGGTCATGGCCCCCAAAACCAAGCCACAACCACAAACCACGAGGGAACAGGACTGTCCGTGGTCCCATCCACGGTCTATGGATGGGGGCTTCGTTGTTGGTACCAATTTTCTATGCAAGTCGGCCAAGGTGAGGGGTGTTTGGTAAATTCCTCCCTTTGTTCGTTTTGGTCATGGACAATTTTAATTAGTTATTTATGGTATTTTATGGGTTTTGAAAGTATTAAAACATATTTTATAGTTAATTATTTTAAAACTCAAAATCAAAACCTCTCCTCCCCTCCAGAAGTTCTCTCTCTAGAAACCTCCAATGGAGGTGAAGACTTCAAGCTCTCAAGGTCAAATCTTCAAGTTTTTCAAGGGATTTTTGGTGAGATTCTTCGATAAAAGGTATGGTGTTCTTCATCCTTAACTTTTTATCTTTCAAGGAGCCAATTTCAAAATTGATTTCAAGTCTTCAAAGTTTCCCCCAAAACTCTAGTTTTCAATCTATGCATGGGTTCTATTCAAAACAATTTCTAAATGCTTTATTGCATTGATTTATGAATGAATTGTGGATTTAAAGATGAAATAAGATGATTTCTTCCTAGAACCCATGTTTTCCCCCAATTTTTCTAAATTTCGATTTGTGATTGGGAGTTGATTGATTATGCAAGTATGTTGAATTATTGATGCTTATATTGAATTAAGTGATTGAATCATGTCAATTTCATTATCTATT
>JAJOOO010001720.1:0-45626 GCA_029582685.1 Solanum piurae
AAATAAAATAAATTAAAACGACGGACAGCGTGGTTATTGTTTAATTTATAAATAATTATTTTTAATAAAAAGCGACGGACTAAGAGATGCAGTCCGTCGCTTTTTGTAAAATAATTTTAAAAATAATTATTTTAATTAAAAAACGACCGTCGCTTTTTAGCAGTTTTTTAGTAGTGTACGAATGTTATGTTATGAGCATGATGGTGTTGCTATGATGAATGTATCCATGTCTATTGTAATGAATATTAGATATGTTGATTTACATGGTCTAAGATCCTTAAATGCAATATATGTGAATCATGCATGAGTTGGGATATTATGTACATGTTGTGACCCCCTTGAGAAGGGAGGTGTCTATGATGATAATGTTGTTGTTGTTGTGCCGTTGTGAGGACAATCATGCGCACACACACACTCCATGCATAAACATGAATATGATGTATCAATGGTGTTAATTGAAAGTATAGTTCTCATATGCACCTTTACTCACTACTATGCATGAAATGTACATGACCATGATGATCCTATTGTGTTGATTGAAAGTCCATTCTCATGAGAACACATGATCTTAGTGTGAAAGTTATACTCAAATACTAATGATGATTCTAAGGTTGAAAGTTAATTCTCACCTTTAAATGAATCTATGAGCTAATTAGTGAATTGTATTGAACGAAGGGTAAATTATGCCTTCACACATGTAGATACAATTCCATACTAATTATGTATAATTGGGAAATAATGCTTAGTACTGAGTGGATATGGACAATGAGGAAAAGGCCCTTCTGCTAATGCAATAGGTTGGGTCATCTATAGTAAACTCATGAGATGGAAGCTCCTCCGCTAATGCAATAGGTTGGGTTTCTACTAGCAATCTCCCTATCCCATAACTATGTGAAAAACATAGGACATAGCTAGTGGATCCACTTAGAAGCTAAATATAATTAGTTCTACCTTCGGCAAGTAAGAACGCCTTCTTTCGGTGTCGGGTTATATGACACCGGATTCCATGTAGCTCAAATGGTCTATGTCGGTTATGACAACTTTTCCCTATAATAATGAAGTTAATGAATGAGACATGAACTATACTATGACTTCTTGGTGAGTTTACTTAGTAGGAGTGGGGGTATGGGACTTCACTTCCACATTGCACAAGTAGACTTAGTAGGATGTCATGGGATGGTTCCTTTGCATTATGATGAGATTCGAATGCATGTATGTATATTGAATGGATAGTTGTTATGCATGAATTTTCTTGTATTCGAGTAATGTACATGACTATTTCCTTAATTTGTGAATATTGCATATAGTGAAATCTAAAGATGTAATGCATCACTAAGGTAGCTTCAAGGGAGTACTTAGTAGGGTTGGTATTATGGGATGCTAACTCCACATTGCACAAGTGTTTCCTAGAGGTTACTAAGGTAATGGCTTTACCATGAAATGAGTATGAATGTGATATTGGATTTGCATTGTATATTGTAAATAAGTGTTAGTTACCATACATTGCACAAGTGTGTTTTAGAAGTTGCTTAAGTGATTATGAATGTCTCTTGATTATGTGTATTAGCTTACATGAGACTAATGAGTTATAGGTATGAGCTTGGTGGCCTAGAAGTGATACTTAGTGTAGATAGGACTATGGACCCTATCTATGCATTGCACAAGTAGAGCTTAGGGTTTCTTATGTTGTTCTACTATGATGTTATGATCTTGATATTTGGCTATGCATGAGTACTATGTCTTGTAATAGATGATATGTGCATTATGACTATGATTAGAGACTATGTTTATGGTATGTTTTTATCCTTGTGCTTTGATGAACTATATGTGAGTTGTTTATGACTTACGTTCTCCAATCTTTTCAAGAATGATGTTCAAAAGTGCATAGCATGGGTTTCAAATAAAATGTCCCCTTTCAAGCATGTTTCAAATGTTTTTATGCATAGCTACCATACTTAGTACATTCTTGTGCTAACCCATATTTCTATGTTTTCTAAAAATGTAGGGGGTTGGTTCATGGAGATGGGATCTATTGGTTCAAGCTTGGGAATAGGTGATCCTCCAAGCTAGTTGATGAGTCCTCAAGTTCGGAGACAAACATCTTACTTAGTAGATGTCTTAGTAGTTTCCTTATAGTTTCATTTTAGAAATATATAAGGGTTGTATCCCTATATGTCTAAGTATTCTATTGTATTAGATGGCCAATGAGACAGTGTTTAGACTCTTTTTGACTTTATAGAAATGACTTCGATTGTTGAAGAAAAAGTTTTAATTTTCCGCTTTTATTCTATGACATATGCAATGATGTATGCTAAGGGCTTGTATGAGACTCCTTCGGGGTCAAGTACGCTATGTCACGCCTAGGGGTTAGTCTTGGGTCGTGACAACCAACAAAGTTTTTGAAACTGGAAATATCTTGCAGACACTCATCTTCAAGAAATTGGAAATGAAGTATCAAATCAAGAAAAGCAGTCGGGGAAGTGAAAAACACATAGCTCGGGATCCCAAACTCTTCAGCTACATCCATCAATGGAGTGCATAACATATCTACAACAAATCCAGCAAGTTTAACACCACCACGTTGACTTATTAAAAGATTCATGATTCGAGATTTTTGAGTTTGTACTAATCTGTTAACAAAGTGTCCTCCAGTTTTGGAGCTCCATTCTGGGATTGGATCAACAACTGGTAATTCAAAAAATCGAAGGCGTTCAGAGGATGATGAAGAAGCAACTACAGAGTCAACAAAAGGGCCACTAAGAACATCGATGTAATCAGAGAGTTTCATAATGAGGATAGTGATTGAGAGTTGATGATTTCTAATGATGAAAAGCATGGCTAACTCCAACATCTGAGCAAACGATGATGATGTTTCCCTCCTAATTTTAGTGGTATCCTAGTTGGCAAGCCTATGTGGCGGAATTAGTGCCATGTGGCTTGCCAAATCACTTATGTTAGTTAAGTCTTAAGAGTAATTGTGGTCACTTAGAATAAAAGCGGAGGCATTTTTTATCCTAAAATGTAAAGGAGGGTATAAGTGGTCTATTTCGCATAGTTCAAGGGCAATTTTGACCCTTTTCCGAATAAAAAAAATCAAGAAAAGTACATCATAACACCTCAAAAAATTCTCAAATTTCACCAATGAACTTAGAATATCGAAACAAAAAAATAATTAGAATTTTACTCTTTCCCATAACTGTCTGAAAAATAACAAAAAAATAATTCTACCTCTTAAATGTTTGAAAAATATAAATATCAAGAAAAGTACATCAAAATACCTCCAAAAATTCTTAAACCGCATCAATGACCTTAGAATATTGAAACGAGAAAATGATAAAAAAAATTCACTTTTTCGTAATCGTCCGAAAAAATAATAAAAAATTAATTCTTACTCTTAAATGTCTAAAAAATATAAAAATCAAGAAAAGTACATCAAAACACCTCAAAAAATTCTCAAACCACACCAAAGACCTTAGAATATCGAAACAAAAAGTGATCAAAACTTTACTCTTTTTTGTAACGTTTTGAAAAATAACAAAAAAATAAATTCTTTCATGTAGATGTCTGAAAAATATAAAATCAAGAAAAGTACATCAAACACCTCAAAAAATTCTCAAACTGCACCAATGACCTTAGAATATCGAAACGAAAAAATGTTCAAAATTTTGCTCTTTTTCGTAACTGTCCGAAAAATAACAAAAAAATTAATTCTTCCTCGTAAATGACCGAAAAATATAAAAATCAAGAAAAAAATATCAAAACGCTTAAAAAAATTCTCAAACTACACCAATGAACTTAGAATATCGAAACAAAAAAATAATCAAAATTTTACTTTTTTTCGTAACTATCCAAAAATAACAAAAAATAATAATTCTTCCTCGTAAATGTCTGAAAATATATAAAAATCAAGAAAAGTACATCAAAACACTTCAAAAATATTTCAAACTGCACCAATGACCTTAGAATATCGAAACGAAAAAATTATCAAAATTTTACTCTTTTTCGTAACTGTCCGAAATATAACAATTTTTTTTATGATTTCTCGTAAATGATCAACAAATAGGAAAATCAAGAAAAGTACATCAAAACACATAGAAATTTTTTCAAACCGCACCAATGACCTTAGAATATCGAAATGAAAAAAATTACTCTTTTTCGTAACTGTCTGAAAATAACAAAAAATTTATTCTTCCTCGTAGATGTTCGAAAAATATAAAAATCAAGAAAAGTACATCAAAACACCTCAAAAAATTATCAAACTACACCGATGACCTTCGAATATCAAAACGAAATTTCGTAACTGTCCGAAAAATAACAAAAAAATTAATTCTTCCTCGTAAATGTCCGAAAAATATATATAAAAAACAAGTACATCAAAACACCTCAAAAAATTCTCAAACTAAACCAATGACCTTAGAATACCGAAACTAAAAAATGATCAAAATTTTACTCTTCTAGTAACTGTCCGGAAAATAACAAAAAAATATTATTCCTCGTAAATGTCCAAAAAATATGAAAATCAAGAAAAGTAAATGGAAACACCTCAAAATATTCTCAAACAGCACCAATAACCTTAGAATATCGAAACGAAAAAATGATCAAAATTTTACTCTCTTTCGTAACTGTCCGAAAAATATACAAAAAAATATTTCTTCCTCGTAAATGTCTGAATAATAAAAAAATAAAGAAAAGTACATCAAAACACCTCAAAACAAATCTCAAACTGCACCAATACCTTGAAATAACGAAACGAAAAAATGATCAAAATTTAATTCTTTTTCGTAACTATCCAAAAAATAAAAAAAAACATAATTTTTCCTTGTAAATGTCCGAAAAATATGAAAATCAAGAAAAGTACATCAAAACACCTCAAAAAATTCTCAAACCACACCAATGACTTTAGAATATCGAAACAAAAAATAATCAAAATTTAACTCTTCTTAGTGACTGTCCAAAAATAACAAAAAAGTTAAGTCTTCCTCGTAAATGTCCGAAAAATATAAAAATCAAGAAAAGTACATCAAAACACCTCAAAAAAATTCACAAAATACACCAATGACCTTAAAATATCATTATGAAAAAATGACCAAAATTTAACGCTTTTTTGTAAATGTCCGAAAAATAACTAAAAATTTAATTCTTCCTCGTAAATGTCCGAAAAATATAAAAATTAAGAAAAGTACATCAAAACATCTCAAAAATTTCTCAAACTACACCAATGACTTTAGAATATCGAAATAAAAAAATGATCAAAATTTAACTCTTTTTCGTAACTGTTTGAAAAATAACAAAAAAAATAATTCTTCCTCGTAAATTTCTGAAAAATATAAAAATAAAGAAAAGTACAACAAAACACCTCAAAAAATTATCAAACCGCACAAATGACCTTAGAATATCGAAATTGAAAAATAATCAAAATTTTATTCTTTTTTTACTGCCCAAAAAATAACAAAACATTTAATTCTTTCTCGTAAATTTCTAAAAGAATATAAAAATCAAGAAAAGTACATCAAAACACCTCAAAAAATTCTCAAACTGCACCAATGACCTTAGAATATCCAAACTAAAAAATGATCAAAATTTTACACTTTTTCGTAACTGTCCGAAAAATAACAAAAAAATAATTCTTCCTCATAAATGCCCAAAAAATATAAAAATCAAGAAAATTACATCAAAACACCTCGAAAAATTCCCAACTGCAACAATGACCTTAGAATATCGAAACAAAAAAATGATTAAAATTTTACTATTTTTCGTATCTGTCCGAAAAGTTACAAAAAATAATTCTTCCTAGTAAAAGATCAAAAAATATTAAAATTAATAAAAGTACATCAAAACACCTCAAAAAATTCTCAGAATATCAAAAACAAAAGAAATGATCAAAATTTACAGTTTTTCGTATCTGTCTGAAAAATAACAAAAATTTGATTCTTCCACGTAACAGTCCAAAAAATATAAAAATTAAGAAAAGTACATCAAAACACCTCAAAAAATTCTCAAACCGCACAAACGACCTTATAATACCGAAATAAAAAAATGATCAAAATTTACTCTTTTTTGTAACTGTCCAAAAAATTAAAAAAAAAAAAATTCCTCCTCGTAAAGTTCCAAAAAATATAAAATCAAGAAAAGTACATCAAAACTCTTCAAAAATTTATCAAACTACACCAATGACCTTAGAATATCGACATTAAAAAATGATCAAAATTTTACTCTTTTCGTAACAGTCCAAAAAATAACAAAAAATTTAATTCTGCCACGTAGATAATCCAAAAAATACAAATATCAAGAAAAGTACATAAAAACACCTTAATAAATTCTCTAACCACACCACTAACCTTATAATATCGAAACTTAAAACTGATGAAAATATTACTCTTTTTCCTAACTGTCTGAAAAATAACAAAAAGACATTATTCCTTGTAAATGTTCGAAAAATATAAATACCAAGTAAAGTACATGAAAACACCTCAAAATATTCCCAAACTGCACCATTGACCTTAGAATATCAAAACGAAAAAATGATCAAAATTTTACTCTTTTTTGTTACTTTTCAAAAAAATAACAAAAAAATTAATTCTTCCTCGTAAATGTCCAAAAAATATAAAATCAAGAAAAGTACATCAAAACACCTCAAAAAATTGTCAAACTGCACCAAAGACCTTAGATTTGCGAAACAAAAAAATGATCAAAATATTACCTCTTTTTCGTAACGTTCCGAAAAAACCAAAAATAAATTCTTCCATGCAGATGTTTGAAAAATATTAAAATCAAGAAAAATACATCAAACACCTCAAAAAATTCTCAAACTACACCAATGACCTTAGAATATCGATTTTTTTTTTCAAAACTTAACTCTTTTTCGTAACTATTCGAAAATAACCAAGAAATTATTCTTCTTTGTAAATGTCCAAAAAATATAAAAATCAACAAAAGTACATCAAAATACGTCAAAAATATCTTAAACCACAACAATGACCTTAGAATATCGCAACTAAAAAATGATCAAATTTTTACTCTTTTTCGTAACTGTCTAAAAAATAACAAAAATAATAATTCTTCCACTTAAATGTCTGAAAAATATATAAAAATCAAGAAAAGTACATCAAAGCACCTCAAAAAATTGTGAAACTCCACCAATGACCTTAGAATATTGAAACAAAAAAACTAATCAAAATTTACTCTTTCTCTTAATTGTCCAAAGATTAACAAAAAAATAATTATTCCTCGTAAATGTCTCAAAATAAATAAAAATCAAGAAAAGTACATCAAAACACTTCAAAAAAATTCAAACTGCACCAATGACCTTAGAATATCGAAACAAAAAAATTATTAAAATTTACGCTTTTTCATAACTGTCTGGAAAATTAAAAAAATTAATTCTTCCCCGTAAATGAGCAAAAAATAGAAAAATTAAAAAAATTACATAAAAATACCTATAAAATTCTCAAATCGTACCACTGACCTTAGAATATCGAAGCAAAAAAATTAACTCTTTTTCGTAACAATCTCAGAAATAACAAAAAAATTATTCTTCCTCGTAAATGTCCAAAAAATATAAAAATCAAGAAAAGTACATTAAAACACCTCAAAAAATTATCAAACTACACCAATGACCTTCGAATATCAAAACAAAAAATGATAAAAAAAATTCTCTTTTTCGTAACTGTCCGAAAAATATCAAAAAAATTAATTCTTCCTCGTAAATGACTGAAATATATAAAAATAAAGAAAAGTACATCAAAACACCTCAAAAAATTCTCAAACTAAGCCAATGACCTTAGAATACCGAAACTAAAAAATGATCAAAATTTTACTCTTCTTCGTAACTGTCCGGAAAATAACAAAAAAATATCATTCCTCGTAAATGTCTGAAAACTATAAAAATCAAGAAAAGTACATGAAAACACCTCAAAATATTCTCAAACCGCACCAATGACCTTAGAATATCGAAACGAAAAAATTATCAAAATTTTACTCTTTTTCGTAATTTTCCGAAAAATATCAAAAAATTTAATTCTTCCTCCTTAATGTCTGAAAAATAAAAAAATCAAGAAAAGTACATCAAAACAACTCAAAAAATTCACAAACTGCACTAATGACCTTAGAATAACGAAACAAAAAATTATCAAAATTTAACTCTTTTTCGTAATTGTCCAAAAAATAAACAAAAATAATAATTCTTCCTTGTAAATGTCTGAAAAATATAAAAATCAAGAAAACTACATCACAAAACACCTTAAATAATTCTCAAACTGCACCAATGATCTTAGAATATCAAAAAAAAAAATTATCAAAATTTTACTCTCTTTAGTAACTGTCCAAAAATAAAAATAAAAAGTTAATTCTTCCTCGTAAATGCCTGAAAAATATAAAAATCAAGAAAAGTTAAGCAAAAGACCTCAAAAAACTCTCAAACCGCACCAATGCCTTAGAATATCGAAACGATAAAATGATCAAAACTTACTCTTTTTCTTTACTGTCCAAAAAAAAGAAAAATTTAATTCTTCCTCGTAAATATCCGAAAAATATAAAAATCAAGAAAAGAACATCAAAACACCTCAAAAAATTCTCAAACTACACCGATGACCTTTAAATATCGAAACTAAAAAATGATCAAAATTTTACAATTTTTTGTAACTGTTCAAAAAATAACAAAAAAATAATTCTTCCTCATAAATATCTGAAAAATATAAAAATCAAGAAAAGTTCATCAAAACACCTCAAAATATTCTAAAACTGCACCAATTACCTTAGAATATCAAAACAAAAAAATAATCAAAATTTTACTATTTTTTGTATCTCTCCCAATAGTAACAAAAAATAATTCTTCCTCGTAAAAGTTGGAAAAATAAAAAAATCAAGAAAAGTTCATCAAAACACCTCAAAAAATTCTCAAGCTGCACCAATAACCTCAAAATATTGATGAAAAAAATGATCAAAATATATTCTTTTTCGTATCTGTTTGAAAAATATAAAAAAAATTGATTCTTCCTCGTAAATGTCCAAAAACTATAAAAATCAAGAAAAGTACATCAAAACACCACAAAAAATTCTCAAACCGCACAAATTACCTTAGAATATCAAAATAAAAAAATGATCAATATTTTACTATTTTTCGTAACTGTTCGAAAAATAACAAAAAATATAATTCTTCATCAAAACACCTCAAAATATTCTCTAACCGCACCACTAACCTTAGAATATCCAAACTAAAAAATGATCAAAATTTTACTCTTTTTCGTAACTGTCTGAAAAATAACAAAAAAAAATTATTTCTCGTAAATGACCGAAAAGTATAAAAATCAAGAAAAGTACATGAAAACACCTTAAAATATTATTAAATCGTACCAACGACCTTAGAATATCAGAACGAAAAAATGATCAAAACTTTACTCATTTTTGTAACTGCACGAAAAATTACAAAAAAATTAATTCTTCCTCGTAAATGTCCGAAAAATAAAAAAATCAAGAAAAGTACATCATAACACCCCAAAAAATTCTCAAATTGCACCAATGACCTTAGAATATCGAAACAAAAAAATAATCAAAATCTTACTCATTTCCGTAACTGTCTGAAAAATAACAAAAAAATAATTCTTCCTCTAAAGTGTTCAAAAACATAAAAATCAAGGAAAGTACATCAAAACACCTCAAAAAATTCTCAAACCGCACCAAGGACCTTAGAATATTGAAACAAAAATATGATCAAAATTTTTCACTTTTTCGTAATCGTCCGAAAAATAATTAAAAAATTAATTCTTACTTGTAAATGTTTGAAAAATATAAAAATATAAAAAAGTACATCAAAAACCTCAAAAAATTCTCAAACCGTACCAAAGACCTTAGAATATCGTAACAAAAAAATGGTCAAAATTTTACTCTTTTTCGTAACGTTCCGAAAAATAACCAAAATTTCAATTCTTCCATGTAGAGGTCTGAAAAGTATAAAAATCAAGAAAAGTACATTAAACACCTCAAAAAATTCTCAAACTACAGTAATGATCTTAGAATATCGAAACAAAAAAAATATTCATAATTTTACTCTTTTTCATAACTGTTCAAAAATTTAATTCTTCCTCGTAAATGTCCGAAAAATATAAAAATCAAGAAAAATACATCAAAACACCTTAAAAACTTCTCAAACCACAGCAATGACCTTAGAATATTGTAACTAAAAAATGATCAAAATTTTACTCTTTTTCGTAACTGTCTGAAAAATAACAAAAAAAATAATTCTTCCTCATAAATCTCAAAAAATATATAAAAATCATGAAAAGTACTGATGTGGTATCTGCAATAGAGGTGTTTGCTGATGAAGACATGAGGGTACCCATAGAAGAGAAGATGGTTGTTGAAACCTTAGTTGCAGTGCTTATGAACTTTGATGTTGATTTCCGATCTGACTATATGGAGACCATGAATGCTTTGCAGGGTATGGGAGCACACTCTTATGCTCTAAATAAATTGGACCTAGACTTGAAAAACATGCCAATCCCTCCAGCAAAACCATTCATCGAGAAGCCAGCGGTGCTGGAACTGAAACAGTTACCCAGTCACCTCAGGTATGTATTTTTGGGTACTAATAACACTTTACCTGTGATCTTGGCTGCAGATTTAAATGAAGAGCAGGTGCAGGAGGTGATCAAGGTGTTGAGAAGGTACAAAAGGACCATTGGGTGAACCATTATTGATATAATTGGAATACCTCCAGGTATATGCACCTACAAGATTCAGCTTGAGGAGTACTGCAACCCAAGCATTGAACACCAGCGGAGGCTAAACCCACATATGGAAGAGATGGTTAAGAAAGAGATAATCAAGTGGTTAGATGCTGGGGTGGACTATCCCATTTCTGATAGTCACTGGTCAATCCAGTGCAATGTGTGCCCAAAAGGGAAGTATAATTGTGGTGGCAAATGCCAAGAATGAGTTAGTCCCGCAGAGACCAGTCACTGGATGGTGAGTGTGTATGGACTACTGAAAGCTGAACAAGTGGACTTTGATGGATCATTTCCCCATGCCTTTCATGGACCAGATGCTTGATAGGTTGGCAGGCAAAGGGTGGTACTGTTTCTTAGATGGATATTCTGGCTACAACCTTATATCAATTGCTCTTGAAGATCAGGAAAAGACCACCTTCACATGTCCTTATGGAACCTTTGTGTTTAAATGCATGCC
Source organism: Solanum piurae (assembly GCA_029582685.1). Classification (NCBI taxonomy): domain Eukaryota; kingdom Viridiplantae; phylum Streptophyta; class Magnoliopsida; order Solanales; family Solanaceae; genus Solanum; species Solanum piurae. Next base: position 11,182 of record JAJOOO010001720.1, read on the forward strand.
ATTTGGATTATGTAATGCACCAGTAACATTCCAAAGGTGTATGATGTCCATCTTCTCAGACATGGTTAAGGACACTCTAGATGTATTTATGAATGATTTCTCTATAGTAGGTGATACTTTTGATGATTGTTTGTTAAATCTTAGCAGGGCCCTACAGAGATGTGAGGAGGCCAACCTAGTGCTGAATTGGGAGAAGTACCATTTCATGCTCCAGTAATCATTTACCCAGACTGGGTGGACCATTTGAGGTAATGTGTGATGCTAGTGGGACTGCATTAGGAGTTATGTTGGGGAAGAAGCGCAACATGATGTTTCATCCAATTTACTATGCTAGTAAGTCGCTGAATGGGGCACAACGAAACTACACAGTCACTAAACAGGAACTACTGGCGGTGGTGTATGCGTTTGAAAAGTTCAGAGCGTACTTGCTGGGCACTAAGGTGATAGTGCATACATACCATGCTGCTCTGAGATACCTCATGGAAAAGAAAGATGCCAAGCCTAGGCTGATTTTATGGGTGCTGCTTCTCTAAGAGTTTGACTTTGAAGTGAAGGATGAGGATGTGAGAACCAGGTAGCTGATCACATGTCTAGGTTGGAGGCTGCAAAGAAGGAAGAGCTGGAGCTTGAAATAGATGAAACATTCCCAAATGAGCATGTATTAATTGTAACTCTTGACCTTATTCCTTGATTTGCTGATTATGCTAATTTTCTTGTTAGTGATATAATGCCTGAAGGACTAACATTTCAGCAAAGAAAGAGGTTCATGCATGATGTAGGTAAGTATTTTTGGGATGAACCATATTTGTACAGGATTTGCACTGATAACATCATAAGGCGGTGCATTCCTGAAGATGAGATGCTGGACATTTTGGAGGCATGTCACTCATCTCCAGTAGGTGGTCATCATGGAGGTGCTCGAACAGCCCACAAGATACTTCAGTGTGGGTACTACTGGCCCACAATTCATCAAGATGCAGTGGACATAGTAAGAAGTTTTGATGTGTGCCAGCGGCAAGTAGCCATCTCTCGGCGCCATGAGTTTCCCATGACACCCATCTTAGAGGTAGAGTTGTTTTATGTGTGGGGCATTGATTTCATGGGACCATTTGTCAGTTCCTATGGACATAAGTATATATTAGTTGTTGAAGATTATGTGTCCAAATTGGTTGAGGCCGTTGCTTTACCTGAGAATGATGGAAATAGTGTAGCTAGCTTCCTGAAGAAGAATATTTCTTCAAGGTTAGGCACACCCAGAGCCATTATCACTGATGGTGGTTCTCATTTCTACAATAAGATGTTCAGTGCTCTTCTGACCAAGTATGGGGTTAAACAACACAAGGTTGCTATGCCTTATCACCCACAGACCAGTGGACAAGTAGAGGTTTCCATTAGGGAAATCAAAGCAATGTTGGCAAAGACAGTAAATGCCAACAGGATAGATTGGGCACGAAAGCTAGATGATGCTCTATGGGCATATCAGACAGATTTCAAGACACCTATTGGTATGTCTCCATATCAATTGGTGTTTGTAAAGGCATGTCATTTGCCGGTTGAGCTTGAGCATAGAGCACTCTGGGCGTTGAAGAAGTTAAACCTAAGTTGGAGTGAAACTGCAAACTTGAGGCTGGATCAGATCAATGAGATGGATGAGTTCCGTTTGAGAGCCTATGAGAGGTCTGCACTATATAAGGAGAGTACGAAGCTATATCATGACAAGCATATTGAGAAAAGAAGCTTCACGCCTGGTGACTTGATGTTACTCTTCAACTCTAGACTTTTTCTGTTTCCAGGAAAGCTAAGATCTAAATGGTCTGGACCTTTTAAGGTCACACAGGTGTTTCAATCTGGTGCTATTGAGCTGGAAAATGATAATGGTGAGAGGTTCAAAGCTAATGGCCAGCGAATCAAGGAATATTTGGGTGTTCCTGAGGATGTGAAGATTGTAGAGGAATGTAAACTTGATGAAGTTTGAGTAATCAAGTAACTTGCATTGCGCCGCGACATTAAATTGTGTGCTGCTTGGTAGGCAACCCAAGATGTAATTGTACTAGGTATTTTCCTTTTTTTCCTTATTTTTATTTGTTTTTATAGAGTCACTGTGTGATGATGTGTGCAGGAGAGAATAGGTGGAAAAATGCAGTAACTGGTGCAGACTGAACTTCATTGACTGTGGTGCCCTTCACGAGCACTGTCACGATCCGTCTACTTGATGACCAACTTAAGGAAGCTACTAGAAATTGCAAAAAAAGGGGTTCATGAAAAGGTTCACGGTCTGTTAGAGCTTGTACGGACCGTTTAGCCTCTCGTAAACATCAAGTATGAATTATAGTTTCTGAGCCAAGGTCACGGAAAGGTTCACGAACCGTGGTTCCTTTCACAGGCATCTTCACGGTCCGTGGTCTGCCGCAGCTAAGCCTCCTATTTAAGTTATATTCATGGAAAGGTTCACAAACTGTGATGCCCTTCATGGGCATCTTCACGGTTCGCAATCTATTACCCAGTACCACCCGTATCCGACCCGACTCGAGCATGACTTGAGATTAAATGTATATCAGTTCATAAAGCACCAAAGGTCAATTTTTTCTCTACTTTCTTCTTCCTGTAACGGTTAGAAACGAGTTTTATCATCAATCTATCCTAAATCCACCAGAGAATCATAACCCTAAGTTCGAAAGTTGATCAACTGATCCTAATCAAGTTTATCTTCCTCTGTTTGAACAAAAATCCTCATTATTTTCAAGTAAGTAAATTCTTGATGTGTTGCAAATTTGATCTTGTATAAAATAGGTTTGTTTTGCTTAGCATTAATCGAAATTAGTACACTAGTTTTGATCTAAATTGATACTGAATTGTGTGGGTTAAATCAAATTAGGTGTTGGCTATAATTTTTTTTGTTTTGTTTTTTCTAGTTATTCTTGTATGAGGGTATGATAATGGGGGGGGGGGTTTTGAATTTGTTGGTGCCCGAGTTGTTTGTGAATTTGGCTTTTGTTAATTAAGTTGATTACGAAGTAGGTTGATGCTTATGTTGTAGGAAGGTTGTAGATCGGCATAAAATGGGTGTTGGTGCTGAAAACATTGGATTTTAGTGAATGAGGGAAGGAGATGAATGTAACACTGACCAAGTGTAAGACCACGATAGGTTTTACGGACCGTTGAATCCACCACGGGTCGTGAAACCAATCGTGGACCACACTTGAAGTCAATCCACCACTCAGATTAAGTTCACAGGCAGTATCACGGTCCATGGTGCACTCCACGGGCTGTGAAGCCATCCGTGAACATTACTTTGTCAAAAGTTTTATGGCCCCTGTTGCATATTGATTCTGCCTGAAATCCACGAGGGGTTTCACAGACAGTGGTACTTACCACGGCCTGTGCTATCTCCCGTAGAGTCTACTCGATGTTAAAAAATTTAATTTTTCTGTACTTTAGTTTTTGTTCGTTTCTGTGGCCCTTCTCAATGATAGATCGTCACATTCTTAAGGCAAAGATTCATGATGAAATTACATAGGGGAAGTCTGAGTACCCGATAGTGTGTCATTTTGTTGTATTAGATACTAATGAATTTTGTATTTCTCAGGTACAATGGGTCCCAGAATAAAGAACGCAACTAAACCTGCCCCCCCACTGCCTCTCAATCAGAGGGTCATAATGACTCTGAAGCTAGTGGTTCTAAGGTGCTCATAAATGTTACACCTGAAGATCACTCACCTCGGGCTACTAGATCACTGACCAAAAGAGCTATCCTCCAGGACACTCTTCCTCAGTCTGAAGAATGAGGTGGTAATTCTGATTATAGGGAGAACTCAGGAAGTCAATATGATGTTGCTACTGGTAGCCAATCTGCTGATAACTCGAGGGGAAGTGTAGAGTCTGAAAGTGGTTCTCATGACGATATAAACACCTCTCCACATATGGCGAATACAGAAGTTGAAACTGGAGTACGAGAGGAAGCGGTTACTATAGAGAATGATGAAGAGATCACCGATGATGATACCATGGTGATGTATGTGAACTCCCATGAACCTAATCTTGCACTGAGACCACAACTGATTTCATGTTACCATTCCATGAGGACTGTGAATCGGTCTGAATTTTTCAACAATGGGATTGTTAACAAGATTGGCAGCTTCAAGAAATGGGCAATCATGCCGGAGACTAGAGTGGTGGAAGCTGACATTAAAGCATTCCCGGACATTTATCTACCATTTCAATTTCATCAGTTCGATTGGATGGACAATGCACTTGAGGAATACTCTTACCACTTGAATAGAGAGTTTTACTCATCTTATGCAGCTACACTGATGAACTTTGTTGCAGAGATAGAGACTACTAAATGTGGACAGCGAGACATGGCCATTACCTGGGATCCACTCAATTTTATTATAGTTCGGGGCAATCAGTAGATATCTCGGAGGCCACTATAAACAGGATGTTGCATTTCCCCGAATACTCTGCACCGGCTTCAGTTGGCCTTTTCGAGGGCAAACATCATGAAGTCACTAGTGACGCTACTATGGAGATTAAGAGTTCTCGCGAGAAGGTGTTGCGCTGGATTGCAAAGCAAATTTCCATAGATGGGGAGAATGTAGTTTGGGTCACCACACTGCTAATACAGATTCCAAAAGCTTCGTTATCATTTCTAGCCAAGGTGTTGTGGGCTGTTGTGCGTGCCCAATTGAGACCTACAGGAAACGACAACACCTTGTCTCCATCTTTAGCATCTTTGGTAGCCTACCTCATGGCTGGTTACCTGGTCAATCTGGGGAGGATCATAGATATTTATATGAAAAATAGAGCATTGAATGAGAAAGCCAGGTTTCCATTTCTTTGTCTAATAGGGAAATTGTGTAGACAAGCGGATATTCCCCCAAACAAGCCGATTGACAGATGGCGTGATGCATTCAGACTCATCCAGGTTTCTAAAATCAAGGATGTCGCGAACCATCTCTTTGGCACGAAGTATGCAGTTGTGGGCACTTTAGTTGTTGTTCTATATGTCCCACTTGATATTCCATAGGCAGACAGAGGCCAGAGCAGGGAGAGTCATCCCAACCTTCCACAGAGGCACCACCACAACCAGCTTCTGCCTCAGATGCTCTAGGTACTTATGTAACCATTCCTATGGTTTTTCTTGAGAAATTGGTTGCAGAGCAGCGCCAAACCAGGATATTGGCAGACCAAATTGTAATCTGGATGCCCCAGCTGATAGAGACTAAGGTGTTAGCTGTGAAAAAAGAGATCCAGGATGCCATGCGGAAGGAGCTGGTTGTCTTAAAAGACAAAATGGATGGGTTGGAGAACCTTATCCAAGATCGATGCCAAGTTGTAGGTTCAGTAAAGACTGAAGAGTTCAAATCACAGTTGGCAGATATGAGAACTCAAATTGCTAAAATGGCTGAAAAGCCAGTACAAGTACCCACTCCGATAATGCCAGAATTATTAATGCAAAAACTAACACAGGCACCCTCTACTCAATCAATTGATGATCTTTGGGGAGAACTCCCTATGAGTAAGTCCGGCAAGAGAAAACACAAAGCTAGAAAAATTGATGAGGAGACCCCTACAGACCCAACCAGAGAGGCAAGAAGGCAAGATAAGAGAGCTCGTAGAACATCAAAGAGGGAAGCTCGAGAAAAGGAAGCCCTTGAACAGCAACAGCGAGATGTAGCCTTCGTTGGAGCTTCTGGTAGTGGAGCACCTACCCCGACAAGTGAGGACCAACCTGATCAGGTACCGAGTTCTGAGAGTGCACCCATTGATAAGGGTGCCAATGATGATCCGAAGACCGGCACCTAAAGCACCGTAGGTATGAACCCTTTTCATAGCCCTGTGTGTTTTATTGTTCTGTATCGACTTTGAGGGCAAAGTCCTTTTTATTTGGGGAGGGGGTGGTGAGCAACCTACCATAGCTATTAGAAAAATGGAGGTTGTCTCTGTGTGTTACTATTTTTGGGTGTTTTTGTGTGTTGAGTTGTGCAACAGCTAGTCTGTGAAAAATGAGGACCTAAATCTGAGTTTAACTGTTAGGATCTTTAGATGACATCTTAGATACTAATATGTTGAACATGGCTAATCTGACCAATTAATTGGTGAACCAAGAAACTAAAAAATGCAGTCTTGTGTCGTGTGTGTGTGTAAGTTTTGATTGAAGTCTAACACTAGGAAAAGAAACTAGAACTTGCCTAAGTAGGCTTTCTTGAATCTGAGAATAACCGGATAGGAAAGGATCAGTAGGCCATTTTTGTTAAACCAGTAAAAAGCCAAAAATAAAATAACCAAATGAAAATGCTTATCACTTGAACCCAATTTGAGCCTTAAATCAGTCTTTGTTCTTACCCAACACATACCATATCCTTGGTTATCTGAAGGTACGATATCACAACTCAGTCCAAAAGCCTAAGTTGATGGTGATTGCAATCCGAACAGCAAGAAAAAGGGAAAAAGAATGTTCAACCAGTGAGCTAAGTGCATATCAAAATTGCATATAAAAAAAGAAGAGAAAATAATAGAAAAACAAAAGAAGAAAAGAAAATAAAAAGAAAATATTAGCTACTGGGTCGTGCTGAAATAAAGAAAAAAAAGGGGGAATCATCATAAAGAGTTATGTGAAAACGAAACTTTGGAAAACCAAGGGACTAGTTACTCACGAAACCAAATATTCATTCCCTAGCCCCGAGCCTATGTTACAAGCCAATAAAGTCCTACAATGATCCTATTCCGAGTGTTTGAAAGATAGAGCATAGAAAGCGAGGGCAAGCCATTGGTAGTTTGTTATTAGTGTTAGAAGTTTTTTGACAGCGTGAGCTTAGTCCCAACTATTATGAACGAGGGACTTCTTTGGTGTGAGGACACAGTGGTTGCATTTGAAAGTAGATTGTGTGAGCTGATAATTCACAGGCATAAACATGATTTACTGTGAGTAATGAAATGTCATATATTGATCCTTATATGTTAGATTCAGGATTTTGGATACAATTGTTGTTTAAAATGGATGTTGCATAGTTTCAAAAGTGTCTGAACATTTTGAGGATAGAATGTGTTGTTGTATCATCACTTGAGGACAAGTAATGGTTCTAAGTTGAGGGTGTTGATGTGCCGTGAAATCTTGGCACATTTGATGCTTAAAAATTAAGTGTATTTTTGTATTCTTTGATATGTTTGTTAATGGTGTAGGTAGAATCTGGCATGTTTAGAAAAGTGGGAAAAAAAGCAGAGAACGATGATGACTAAGTGAAGTTCATGGCCGACTACAATGACAGTGACCTTCATAACGGTCCGTGGTTGAGCCCATGAAACTGAACCAGTGTGAAGGCATGAGAGGAGCTGAAAGTGGAATGAACAACTGAAGACCACGACCAACTTCATGGGCCGTGGTCCTCATTACGGACCGTGGTTGTGATCGTGATGTTGAACCAGAGAAGAGGTTAAAAGAAGTTGTTAAGTGATGGGGCCAAGTTAAAGTCACGGGCACCTTTACAGGCCGTGAAGGTCATTACAGACCGTGGTACCTATCGTGATGATGAACCAGTGGATGGACTTCGAAGAGTTGAAATTAGGATTGGACAAGTAAGGACCACAACCAATTTCACGGGCCGTGGTCCCTAATGATGGTCTGTGGTCTCGTCCTTGATGCAAGTTCCAGTCCAAGGGAAGATCACAGAGGGCTTCACGGTCTTTGAAGCCCTCTACGAGCCATAGAAGTGGCCGTAGAGCCACCCGACATTCAATCCTAGTTCAATTAGGAATCATTTTGAACATTCTATTTTGAATTACTTTAGGTCGTTTTTGGATAATATCCATTATCTTATGTTTTACGACTAAGAAATATAGCATTACTCTTAGTTTTTGATTTTGGATTTCGATTATTGTTATCAGTTTGAAGTTCAGATTTACATTATCAGATTATCGAAGTGATTGTTGATTTGCTAATTATTTTTGTAAGTCTTTCTTAAAATGTTTTCATTCTTTATTATTTTTTTACGTGAAAGCATGAGTGGCTAAATACCACGACTGGGGTTGTGGGATCTATGACAAAATTCTAGTTACGATTCTGTAAAATGAGTAAAGGGCAGTCTGTGTTTACAATCTTTAGTTTTTAGCTTTCGATATCATTATATTCTAGTGAGTTCACGCATTAGATGAGCTTGTATCTGGTATTTGTTCGAGAGAAAAATACCAGTTAGGAAAAAGCTGAACTAAATTAACAAATTGGAGTTAAAGCTTGAGTTCGCGAGAAAAGAACTTTAACACCATATCATTGTAAGCGAGGGTCAATGTTAGTAACACTCTAGGGTCGAGAGAACATGAGTGATAATTATCTGATTAGGCTGAGAAGCGTAAGATAAATTTAACGCACAATGATTTTGTAAACATTGATTTGCCTGACGCTCAATTACAGAAGAACACTAGAACTAATGAGAACAAATACCAGATAAGAAAAAGCTGAACTAAATTAACAAATTGGAGTTAAAACTTGAGTTCGAGAGAAATGAACTTTAACACCATATCATTGTAAGTGAGGGTCAATGTTAGTAACACTATAGGGTCGAGAGAACATGAGTGATAATTATCTGATTAGGCTGAGAAGCTTCGGATAAATTTAACCGTCAATGATTTTGTAAACATTGATTTGCGTGACGCTCAATTACGAAAGAACACTAGAACTAATGTTATGGTGAACACAATCCTGGTTTCTCTTAATTAACTGAATCAGCCTTACAACGAAATAGTCTGTTAGTCATGAATCTGGATTTCGATTGCAAGTTTTGGTAATTATAACATTTCAGCCAAACCCAATTTACTTTTCGTTGTTATTTGTTTAGGAGATAATAACAACATTCGAATAAATGCATCAGTGAAACCTTATCTGTAAAGAAATTCTCGGTGGGATTGACCTCAACTCTAGTTGAGTTCTATAATTTGACATCGACCGTTTACACTTCTTATTTGAAGTGTAAGTTTGGATGTATCAAATTTTGGCGACGCTGCCGAGGAATTTCAATTCAGAAGTGTTTTACTAGATTTTATTCAATTTGTAATTATATTTCCTAATTTTACGTTTTGTTCTGTGTTAGTGTCTCTTTCAGGTGAGTTCAATTGTACATGCCCAACACTAGAAGTAAAGGATCCCCATTGCTTCCTTATGACCCTGAATTTTGGAGAACTATTCGAAAGATGGTTAATGCACAAGAACTAGAGGCTCATAGGCACAGACTGGGCTTAGAAGCGAAACTGATGCTACAAGAAATGTCCAGCAAACTTCTGGAATCAATCAACCTAGGCCAGCTACCCATCAAACTGCTAGAATCATCAACCTAAGGCAGTTGATGATAACAGGGGGTGGAAGTATTAGTCCCTCCCCAGTGCCAACCAATAGCCCCAAAGGGTAGAGCTTAGTATCCAGCTCACATGATGTATGAAGAAGATGATGCTGAATTGGATGGAGCTGGAGCTAGAGCCACTGGAGCTATAGTGTTACATGCACTACCTCCAAGTGTTAAGTTCACATTCACCAACACCATGATCCAATTATTGAACCTAAAAGGTATGTTTAGAGGTGCAGCTGGTGATGATGCAAATCAGCATCTGATGAACTTTGTGGCAATCTGTAAGTCGCAAGAGATTATTGGGGTTAATCAAACAACAATGAAGTTGAGGTTGTTTCCATTGTCTCTTACTGGAGAGGCGACTAACTGGTTGAATGAGATGCCAGAAGATTCTATCTGAACTTGGACTGAGCTAAAGAAAGCTTTCCTGGACAATTCTTCCCAGAATCAAAAGAGCTGTAGATGAAGGACGAGATAAGTACACACAATAGCTACCAGGAAAATCAATGCATGACACTTGGTGGAGATTCAGCCAAAAGCTGAATATATGTCCTAACCATGTCTTATTGAGAGGCATATGAAACAAGATTTTTATAGATCTTTAAACTATGTCACTAAACTTGTTGTTGATGCAGTTTGTGGAGGATCATTCATGAGGAAGCCATTCTCAGAAAGCATGCAGCTATTGGATGAGGTCTCAAAGAACAATAGGGCATGGTACACTAGAGATGCAGAGGTAGGAGAGCTTGGGTATACATTTGAGCTTTCAGCTGAACAGAGGAAGAGAGAATAAGAAAGGGACCAATACATGGCACATATGAGGACACAAATAGATCTGCTCACAAAGCACATTGTCGCCAAGTCTGAAAAGGTAAATATTGTTGGACAACAAAACAGGTATGGGGATCAGGATATTGACCTTGGTGAAGAAGCTAACTACTTGGGGAACCAAGGAGGTTTATGGAATTATAACTCTGGAAATCAGGGTTACAATTCTGGAAATGCAGGTCGGAACTATGCTAGGGATGGTCAGTATGATAGGCCAACAAATAGAGATCAGTGAAACTAGCAGAACAGAGATGGGTGTAGGAATGATCACAGTGGTGTCTATGTGCCCCCAGGTAATAGAGACCGGGCAAGTGGTAGTTCCAGGGGGTCTAAGATGGAAGACATGATGGCTAAGGTACTCCAGAAAGTTGAATCAATTGATGCAGTGGTAAAAGAAATGAGAGGTGATTTCTCGAGCATGAGTCAGTTAGTGGACTCTCACACCACCTCCATTAAACACATTGAGCAGCAGTTGGGGAAACTCTCAGCCTCACTGAATCAGAGGAAGAATGGGTCACTACCAAGTGACACCATCCAAAATCCTAAGAAGGACGGGCACTGCATGGCCATCGCCACCAGGAGTGGTAAAGTTCTTACTGACCCTATTTCTGCAGGTACCAAACATGAACAGGTCTTGGAGCAAGCTGACAGAGAGGAGGATGAAACTGTACAGGTAGATGCCTTGGAGGATGCTCAACCTAAAGCACAACCTGCGAGAGGAAAAGAGAAAGAGGTCGAGGAAAACATGCCTTTACAACAGATTCCCAGACCACCTCCTCATTTCCCTCAAAGGCTCAAAAAGAAATCTGAAGATGGGAAGTTTACAAAGTTCATCACCATGTTGAAGCAACTTTCAGTAAACATACCACTGGTGGAAGCCTAGAATAGATGCCAGGATATGCCAAGTTCATGAAGGACTAGGTTACAAAGAAAAGAGTTGTTCATCATCGAAGCACCATTGCTACCAGATCTCTGGTTCAGAAGAAGGAATATCCAGGTACATTCACTATCCCATGCACCATTGGGTCAATTAAGTTTGCAAAAGCTTAGTGTGATCTAGGAGCCAACATCAACTTGATACCATTAGCCATCTATAAGAAATTGGGATTGGGATTTCTAAGATCCACAACAATGAGGTTGATGATGGATAATAGGTCAGTAAAGCGGCCAGTAGGAGTCCTTTGTGATGTACTGGTTAAGGTGGACACCTTCATCTTTCCGGCTGATTTCGTGATCTTGGATTGTGAAGTAGACTTTGACGTTCCCATCATTTTGGGAAGACCATTTTTGGCAACAGGAAGAGCCTTGGTAGATGTTGAGAGAGGAGAGCTGAAGGTCAGAATCAACAAGGATGAGGTAAAGTTCAATATTTGCAGGTCAATGAAGCAACCCAATGATATGAATGTGGTAACTGCAATAGAGGTGGTTGCTGATGAAGACATGAGGGTACCCATAGAAGAGAGGATGGTTGTTGAAACTTTAGCTGCAATGCTGATGAACTTTGATGCTGATTTCTGGTCTGACTATATAGAGACCGTGAATGCTTTGCAGGGTATGGGAGCACACTCGTATGCTCCAAAGAAATTGGACCTGGACTTGAAAAACAGGTCAAGCCCTCCATCAAAACCATCCATCGAGGATCCAGTGGTGCTGGAACTGAAACAGTTACCCAGTCACCTCAAGTATGTATTTTTGGGTACTAATAACACTTTATATATGATCTTGGCTGCAGATTTAAATGAAGAGTAGGTGCAGCAGGTGGTCAAGGTGTTGAGAAGGTACAAAAGGGCCATTGGGTGGACCATTGTTGATATAATTGGAATACCTCCGGGTATATACACCCACAAGATCCAGCTTGAGGAGGACTGCAACCCAAGCATTGAACACCAGCGGAGGCAAAACCCACATATGCAAGAGGTGGTTAAGAAAGAGATAATCAAATGGTTAGATGTTGGGGTGGTCTATCCCATTTCTAATAGTCATTGGGTCAGTCCAGTGCAATGTGTGCCCAAAAAGGGTGGTATGACTGTGGTGGAAAATGCCAAGAATGAGTTAGTCCTACAGAGACCAGTCACTGGATAGCGAGTGTGTATGGACTACAGGAAGCTGAACAAGTGGACTTTGAGGGATCACTTCCCCATGCCTTTCATGGACCAGATGCTTGATAGGTTGGCAGGCAAAGGGTGGTACTATTTCTTAGATGGATATTCTGGCTACAACCATATATCAATTGCTCCTTAAGATCAGGAAAAGACCACATTCACATGTCCTTATGGCACCTTTGCGTTTTAAATCATGTCATTTGGACTATGTAATGCACCAGCAACATTCCAAAGGTGTATAATGTCCATCTTCTCAGACATGGTTGAGGACACTCTAGAGGTATTTATGGATGATTTCTCTATAGTAGGTGATAATTTTGATGATTGTTTGTTAAATCTTAGTAGGGCCCTACAGAGATGTGAGGAGGCCAACCTAGTGTTGAATTGGGAGAAGTGTCATTTCATGGTAAATGAGGGAATAATCCTGGGACACAAAGTATCACAGAAGGGGATAGAGGTTGACAAAGCCAAGATTGAGGTGATTGAAAAGTTACCTCCGCCAATCTGTGTGAAGGGTGTTAGAATCTTTCTAGGACACGTAGGGTTCTATAGGCGTTTCATCAAGGACTTCTCTAAGGTTACACACCTCATGTGCAAGCTTATGGAGAAGAAGTTGAAATTTGTCTTTGATGAGGCATGTCTCAAAGCTTTTGAATGCCTAAAGGAGAAGTTAATCTATGTTCTAGTGATCATTGGCCCAGACTGGGCAGAGCCATTTGAGGTAATGTGTGATGCTAGTGGGACTGCATTAGGAGTTGTGTTGGGGAAGAAGCGCAACAAGATGTTTCATCCGATTTACTATGCTAGTAAGTCACTGAATGGGGCACAACGAACTACACAGTCACTTAGCAGGAACTATTGACGGTGGTGTGCATTTAAAAAGTTCAGAGCGTACTTGTTGGGCACTAAGGTGATAGTTCATACAGACCATGCTTCTCTAAGATACCTCATGGCAAAGAAATATGCCAAGCCTAGGTTGATCTGATGGGTGATGCTGCTCTAAGAGTTTGACTTTGAAGTGAAGGATAGGAGAGGATGTGAGAACCAGGTAGCTGATCACATGTCTAGGTTGGAGGCTGCAAAGAAGGAAGAGATGGAGCTTGAAATAGATGATACAATCCCAGATGAGTAGGTATTAGCTGCAACTCTTGACCTTATTCCTTGGTTTGCTGATTATGCTAATTTTCTTTTTAGTGATGTAATGCAATGCCTGAAGGACTAACATTTCAGCAAAGAAAGAGGTTAATGCATGATGTAGGTAAGTATTTCTGGGATGAGCTATATTTGTACAGGATTTGCGCTGATAACATCATCAGGCGGTGCATTCCTGAACCTGATATGTTACAGATTTTGGAGGCCTGTCACTCATCTCCAATAGGTTGTCATCATGGAGGTGCTCGAACAGCCCACAAGATACTTCAGTGTGGGTACTACTGGCCCACAATTCATCAAGATGCAGTGGACATAGTAAGAAGTTGTGATTTGTGCCAGCGGCAAGGAGCCATCTCTTGGCGCCATGAGTTACCCATGACGCCTAACTTAAAGGTAAAATTGTTTGATGTGTGGGGCATTGATTTCATAGGACCATTTGTGAGTTCCTATGGACAGAAGTATATATTAGTTGCAGTGGACTATGTGTCCAAATGGGTTGAGCCATTGCTTTACCTGAGAATGATGGCAAGAGTGTAGCTAGCTTCCTAAAGAAGAATATTTTCTCAAAGTTTAACACACCCAGAACCATTATCAGTGATGGTGGTTCTCACTTCTGCAATAAGGTGTTCAGTGCTCTTCTGACCAAGTATGGGGATAAACAACACAAGGTTGCTACGCTTTATCACCCACAGACCAGTAGACAAGTAGAGGTTTCCAACAGGGAAATCAAAGCAATCTTGGCAAAGACAGTAAATGCCAACAGGACAGATTGGGCACGAAAGCTAGATGATTCTCTATAGGCACATCAGACAACTTTCAAGACACCTATTGGTATGTCTCCATATCAATTGGTTTTTGGAAAGGCATGTCATTTGTCGGTTGAGCTTGAGCATAGAGCACTCTGGGCGTTGAAGAAGCTAAACCTCAGTTGGAGCGAAACTGCAAACTTGAGGCTGAATCAGATCAATGAGATGGATGAGTTCCATCTGAGAGCCTATGAGAGGTCTGCACTGTATAAGGAGAGGATGAAGCTATATCATGACAAGCATAGTGAGAAAAAAAGCTTCACTCCTGGTGACTTGGTGTTACTCTTCAACTACAGACTTTGTCTGTTTCCAAGAAAGTTGAGATCTAAATGGTCTGGACCTTTTAAGGTCACACATGTGTTTCAATCTGGTGCTATTGAGCTGGAAATGATAAGGGCGAGAGGTTCAATGTTAATTGCCAGCGAATCAAGGCATATTTGGGTGTTCCTGAGAATGTGAAGATTGTAGAGGAATGTAAACTTGATGAAGTCTGAGTAATCAAGTAACATGCGTCGCGCCGCGATGTTAAATTGTGCGCTGCTTGGGAGGCAACCCAAGATGTAATTATACTAGGTATTTTCCCTTTTTCCTTATTTTTATTTGTTTTTATAAAGTCACTGTGTGCTGATGTGTGCAAAAGAATAGGTGGAAAAATGCAGTAACAGGTGCAGACTGAACTTCACGGACCGTGGTTCCCTTCACGGGCACTGTCACGGTTCGTTTACTTGATGACCAACCAAGAAAGATACTGGAAATTGCACAAAAAGGGGTTCACGAAAGGGTTCACGGTCCGTCAGAGCTTGTACGGACCGTTTAGCCTCTCGTGAACCTCAAGTATGAATTATAGTTTCTGAGCCAAGGTCATAGAAAGGTTTACGGACTGTGGTGCCCTTCACGGGCATCTTCACAGTCCATGGTCTGCCTCAGGTAAGTCTCTTGTCTAAGTTATAATCATGGAAAGGTTCACGGACTGTGATTCCCTTCATGGGCATCTTCACGGTTTGCAATCTATTACCCAGTACCACCCATATCCAACCCGACCTGCGCATGACCCAAATTCAGATTAAATGTATATCAGTTCATAAAGCACCAAAGGCCAAATTTTTCTCTCCTTTCTTCTTCCTGTAATGGTTAGAAACGAGTTCCATCATCACTCTATCCTAAATCCACCCGAGAATCATAACCCTAAGTTCAAAAGTTGATCAACTGATCCTAATCAAGTTCATCTTCCTCTGTTTAAACGGAAGCCCTCATTATTTTCAAGTAAGTAAATTCTTAATGTGTTGCAAATTTGATCTTGTATAAAATAGGTTTTTTTTTGCTTACCATTAATCGAAATTAGTACACTAGTTTTGTTCTAAATTGATACTGAATTGTGTGGGTTAAATAAAATTAGGTGTTGGCTATATTTTTTTGTTTTTGTTCTAGTTATTCTTGTATGAGGGTATGATAATGGGGGGGGGTTTGAATTTGTTGGTGCCCGAGTTTTTTGTGAATTTTTCTTTAGTTAATTAAGTTGATTACGAAGTAGGTTGATGCTTATGTTATAGGAAGGTTGTAGATCGTCATAAAATGGTGTTGGTGCTGAAAACATTGGATTTTAGTGAATGAGGGATGGAGACGATTGTAACACTGACCAAGTGTAAGACTACGATAGGTTTTACGAACCGTGGAATCCACCACGGGATGTGAAACCAATTGTGGACCACACTTGAAGTCAAGCCACCACTCAGATTAAGTTCACGGGCAGTGTCACGGTCTGTGGTGCACTCCACAAGTCGTGAAGCCGTCCGTGAACATTACTTTGTCAAAAGTTGTGTGTCCCTGTTGCATATTGATTCTGCCTTAAATCCACGAGGGGTTTCACGGACCGTTGTACTTACCACGGCCCGTGCTAGCTCCCGTAGAGTCTACTTGGTGTTAAAAAATTTAATTTTTCTGTACATCAGTTTTTGTTCGTCTTTTGATTTTGTGGCCCTTCTCAATGATAGATTGGGTGACGGCATTCTTAAGGCAAGGCATCACGATGAAAATACATAGGGGATGTTTGAGTACCCGATAGTGTGTCATTTTGTTGTGTTGGACACTAATGAGTTTTGTATTTCTCAGGTACAATGGGTCCCAGAAGAAAGAATGCAACAAAACCTGCCCCCCCCCACTGCTTCTCAATCAGAGGGTCATGACGACTTCGAAGCTAGTGGTTCTGAGGTGCACATAAATGTTACACCTGAAGATCACTCGCCTCGGTCTAATAGATCACTGACCAAAAGAATTATCCTCCAGGACACTCCTCCTCAGTCTGAAAAGGGAGGTGGTAGTTCTGATAATTGGGAGAACTCGGGAAGTCAATCTGATGCTGCTGCTGGTAGCCAATCTGCTGATAACTCAGGAGTAGTGCATAGTCCAAAAGCGGTTCTCAGGATGATATAAACACCTATCCACCTGTGGCGAATATAGAAGCTAAAAATGGAGTACGAGAGGAAGTGGCTACTATTGAGGATGATGAAGAGATCACCGATGATGATACCATGATGATGTATGTGAACGCCAATAAAACTAATCCTGCACTAAGACCACATCTGATTTACTATTACCATTCCATATGGATTGTGAACCGATCCGAAAAAAATTTCAGCTATGGGATTGTGAACATGACTAGCAGCTTCAAGAAGCAAGCAGTCATGCCTGAGACTAGAGTGGTGGTAGTTGACATTAAAGCATTCCCGGACATTTATCTACCATTTCAATTTCATCAGTTTGATTGGATAGACAATGCACCTGGGGAATACTCTTACCACTTGACTAGAGAGTTTTACTCATTTTATGTAGCTACACTGATGAACTTTGATACAGAGACTACTAAACGTGGACAGCGAGACATGGACATTACCTGGGGTCCACTCAATTATATTATAGTTTGGGGAAAATCAGTATATATCTCGGAGGCCACTATTAACAGGATGTTGCATGGCCCCAAATACTCTGCACCGGCTTCAGTTGTCCTTTTCGAGGGAAAACATCATGAAGTCACTAGTGACGCTACTATGGAGATTCAGAGTTCTCGCGAGAAGGTGTTGCGCTAGATGGCAAAGCAAATTGACATAGATGGGGAGAATGCAGTTTGGGTCACCACACTGCCAACACTGATTCCAAAAGCTTCGTTATCATTTGCAGCCAAGGTGTGGTGGGTTGTTGTGTGTACCCAATTGAGACCTGCAGGAAACGACAACACCTTATCTCCTTCTTTAGCATCTTTGGTAGCCTGCCTCATGGCTGGTTACCCGGCCAATGTGGGGCCGATCATAGCTACTGAGATGAGAAACAGAGCATTGAATGAGAAAGTCGAGTTTCCATTTCCCTATCTAATAAGAAAATTGTGTAGACAAGCGGATATTCCCCCAAACAAGCTGATTGACAGATGGCGTGACGCATTCAGACTCATCCAGGGTTCTAAAATCAAGGATGTCGCAAACCATCTCTTTGGCACGAAGTCTGCAGTTGTGGGCACTTTAGCTGTTGTTCCATATGTCCCACTTGATTTTCCATATGCAGACAGAGGCCCAGAGCAGGGACAGTCATCCCAGCCTTCCACAGAGGCACCACCACCACCAGCTTCTACCTCCCAGCCTCCAGGTACCTATGTCACCATTCTTATGGCTTTTCTTGAGAAATTGGTTACATATTAGCGCCAAACCAGGGCATTGGCAGACCAAATTTTAATTCGGATGCCCCAGCTGATAGAGATGAAGGTGTTAGCTGCAAAAAAAAAAAGATCCAGGATGAGATGTGGAAGGAGCTGGCGGTCTTAAAAGACAGAATGGATGGGTTGGAGAACCTTATCCAAGATCGATGCCAAGCCGCAGGTTCAGTGGAGACTGAAGAGTTCAAATCACAGTTGGCCGAGATGAGAACTCAGATTGCTAAAATGGCTGAAAAGCCAATACATGTACCCACTCCGATAATGCTAGAATCTTTAATGCAAATGCTAACTCAGGCACTCTCCACTCAATTAATTGATGATATTTGGGGAGAACTCCCCACGAGTAAGTCCGGCAAGAGAAAACACAAAGCTAGAGAAATTGATGAGGAAACCCCTACTAACCCAGCCAGGGAGGCAAGAAGGTAAGAAAAGAGAGCTCGTAGAACATCAAAGAGGGAAGCTCGAGAAAAGGAAGCCCTTGAACAGTAACAGCGATATGCAGCCTTAGTTGGAGCTACTGGTAGTAGAGCACCTGCCCCGACAAGTGAGGACCAACCTGATCAGGTACCGAGTTCTGAGAGTGCACCCATTGATAAGGGTGCCAATGCTAATCCGAAGACCGACGCTTAGAGCGCCGTAGGTATGACCCCTCCTCATAGCCCTGTGTGTTTTATTGTTCTGTATCGACTTTGAGGGAAAAGTCCTTTTTATTTGGAGAGGGAGTGGTGAGCAACCTGCCATAACTGTTAGAAAAATGGAGGTTGCCTCTGTGTGTTACTATTTTTGGGTGTTTTTGTGTGTTGAGTTGTGCAGCAGCTAGTCTGTGAAAAATGAGGATCTAAATCTGAGTTTGACTGTTAAGATCTTTAGATGATATCTTAGATACTGATATGTTGAACATGGCAAATCTAACCAATTAATTGGTGAACCAAGAAACTAAAAAATGCAATATTGTGTTGTGTGTGTGTAAGTTTTGATTGAAGTCTAACACTAGGAGCAGAAACTAGAACTTGCCTGAGTAGTCTTGCTTGAATCTGAGAATAACCGGATAGGAAAGGATCAGTAGGCCATTTTTGTTAAACCAGTAAAAAGCCAAAAATAAAATCCTATCACTTGAACCCAATTTGAGCCTTAAATCAGTCTTTGTTTTTACCCAACACATACCATATCCTTGGTTCTCCGAAGGTACGATCTCACAACTCAGGCCAAAAGTCTAAGTTGAGGGTGATTGCAATCCAAACAGGAAGAAAAAGGGAAAAAGAAGATTCAACCAATGAGCTAAGTGCGTATCAAAATTGCATATAAAAAAGAAGAGAAAAGAACAAAAAAAAATAAAAAATAATAATAATAGCTACTGGGTCGTACTGAAATAAAGAAAAAAAAAGGGAGGGAATCAGTAAGAAAAAAGTTATGTGAAAACGAAACTTTGGAAAACCAAGGGACTAGTCACTCACGAAACCAAATATCCATTCCTTAGCCCCGAGCCTATGTTACAAGCCAATAAAGTCCTACAATGATCCTATTCCGGGTGTTTGTAAGATAGAGCATACAAAGCGAGGGAAAGTCTATGGTAGTTTGTTGTTAGTGTTAGAAGTTTGTTGAGAGCGTGAGCGTAATACTCAGTCCCAACTATTATGAGCGAGGGACTTCTTTGGTGTGAGGACACAGTGGTTGCATTTGAAAGTAGATTGTGTAAGCTGATAATTTGCAGGCATAAGCATGATTGACTGTGAGTAATGAGATGTAATATATTGATCCTTATATGTTAGATTCAGGATTTTGGATACAATTGTTGTTTAAAAAGGCTGCTGCATAGTTTCAAAAGTGTCTGAACATTTTGAGGACTGAATGTGTTGTTGTATCATCACTTGAGGACAAGTAATGGTTCTAAGTTGAGGGTGTTGATGTGCCGCGAAATCTTGGCACATTTGCTGCTTCAAAACGAGGAACTAATACTAGAATTAAGTGTATTTTTGTATACTTTGATATGTTTGTTAATTGTGTAGGCAGAATCTGGCGTGAGTAGAAAAATGGAAAAAGAAGCAGAGAATGATGATGACTAAGTGAAATTCACGGCCAACTTCACGGACCGTGACCTTTATAACGGTCTGTGGTTGAGCCTGTTAAACTGAACTAGTGTGAAGGCCTGGGAGGAACTGAAAGTGGAATGAACAAGTGAAAACCACAACCAACTTCACGGGTCGTGGTCCTCATTATGGACCGTGGTTGTGATCGTGATGTTGAACCAGAGAAGAGGTTCAAAGAAGTTGTTAAGTGATAGGGCCAAGTTAAAGTCACAGGCACTTTTACGGGCCGTAAAGGTCATTATGGACCGTGGTACTCGTCGTGATGATGAACCATTGGATGGACTTCGAAGAGTTGAAATTAGGATCGGTTAAGTAAAGACCACGGCTAACTTCATGGGTCGTGGTCCCTACTGACGGTCCGTGGTCTCGTTTATGATGCAAGTTCCAGTCCAAGGGAACATCACGGAGGGCTTCACGGTCCGTGAAGGCCTCTACGAACCGTAGAAGTGGTCGTAGAGCCACTCGACATTTCAGTCCTAGTTCGATTAGGACTCATTTTAAACATTCTATTTTGAATTACTTTAGGTCGTGTTTGGATATTATTTATTATCTTACGTTTTACAACTAAGAAATACAGCATTACTCTTAGTTTTTGATTTTGGATTTTGATTATTGTTATCAGTTTGAAGTTCGGATTCAGATTATCAGATTATCGAAGTGATTGTTGATTTGCTAATTATTTTTGTAAGTCTTTCTTAACATGTTTTCATTCTTCATTACTGATTTTTTACGTGAAAGCATGAGTGGCTAAATACCATGATTGGGGTTGTGGGATCCATGACGAAATTCTAGTTACGATTCCGTAAAACGAGTAAAGGGCAGTCTGTGTTTACAATCTATAGTTTTTAGCTTTCGATATCATTATAATCTAGTGAGTGCACGCATTGGATGAGCCTGTATCTGGTATTTGTTCGAGAGAAAAATACTAGTTAGGAAAAAGTTGAACTAAATTAACCAATTGGAGTCAAAGCTTAAGTTCGAGAGAAAAGAACTTTAACACCATATCATTGTAAGTGAGGGTCAATGTTAGTAACACTCTAGGGTTGAGAGAACATGAGTGATAATTATCTGATTAGGCTGAGAAGCGTCAGATAAATTTAACTCGCAATGATTTTGTAAACATTGATTTGTCTGACGCTCAATTACGGAAGAACACTAGAACTAATGTTTTGGTGAACACAATCTTGGTTTCTCTTAATTAACAGAATCAACCTTACAACGAAATAGTCTGTTAGTCGTGAATCTGGATTTTGACTGCAAGTTTTGGTAATTATAACATTTCAACCTAACCCAATTTACTTTTCGTTGTTATTTGTTTAGGAGATAATAACAACATTCGAATAAACGCGTCAGTGAAACCTTATTTGTTAAGAAATTCTATGTGGGATTGACCTCAACTCTAGTTGAGTTCTGTAAATTGACATCGATCGTTTACACTTCTTATTAGAAGTGTAAGTTTGGACATATCACTACGGTCCGTCGATTAGACTACGGTATGTCCTGTCACTCCGTGGTTTGAAAACTGAAACTCAGCTTTCTGACCAGGACCTACGAATGCCCATCTACTGCTCGTTAATGGACCTACGGTCCGTGGGTGGCTCCATTAGTGGCTCCTTATGCAATTTTCAGCTCATATCTCACTCAATCGCTTCCGAACAAATTTCCTGCAAAGAATACATTAAAACCATCAATCCTAATAATAAATAGGCCCAAGACTCACACAAACTCTAAGTGAAATGCATCAATAGTATCGTAAATTCACGGTACATTAAATATCGAAACGAAAAAAAATTAGCAAAATTTAACTCTTTTTCGTAACCGTCCGAAAAATATAAAAAAACATTAATTTTTCCTCGTAACTGTTCGAAATAAAAATTAAGATACATACATCAAAAAACCTCAAAACAATTTCAAACTACACCAATGACCTTCGAATATCAAAACAAAAAAATGAGCAAAACTTTACACTTTTTTGTAAATGTCCGAAAAACAACAAAAAAAAAAATTTCCTCGTAAATGTCTGAAAGATATAAAAATCAAGAAAAGTACATCAAAACACCTCAAAAAAATTCAAACAACACCAATAACCATAGAATATCGAAACGAAAAAATGATCAAAATTTTACACTTTTTCGTAATTGTCCGAAAAATAACAAAAAAAATTATTCTTCCTCGAAAATGTCCGAAAAATATAAAAAGTAGGAAAAGTATATCAAAAGAAATTCAAACCGCACCTATGACCTTAGAATATCGAAACGAAAAAATGATCAACATTTTACACTTTTTCGTTACTGTCCGAAAAATAACAAAAAAATTAATTCTTCCTCATAAATATCCAAAAATATTAAAATCAAGAAAAGTACATCAAACAACCTCAAAAAAATCTCAAACTACACCAATGACCTTATAATATCGAAACAAAAAAATGATAAAAAATTTACTCTTTTTCGTAACTGTCCGAAAAATAACAAAAAAATTAATTCTTCCTCATATATGTCCGAAAATTATAAAAATAAAAAAAAGTACATCAAAACTACTCAAAAAAATCTTAAAATGCACTAATAACCTTAGAATAATGAAACGAAAAAATGCTGAAAACTTTACTATTTTTCGTATCTATCCAAAAAATAATAATTCTTCCTCGTAAAAGTCAAAAAAATATAAAAATCAAGAAAAGTAAATCAAAAGACCTCAAAAAAAATTCAAACTACCCTAATAACCTTAAAATATCGAAAGGAAAAAATGATCAAAATTTACTCTTTTTCTTATCCGTCTGAAAAATATCAAAAAACTTAATTCTTCTTCGTAAATGTCCAAAAAATATAAAAATCAAGAAAAGTACATCAAACCACCTCAAAAAATTCTCAAACCGTACCAATAACCTTAGCATATCGAAATGATAAAATGATAAAAAATTTACTCTTTTTCAAAACTATCCGAAAAATAAAAAAAATATAATTCATCCTCGTAAATGTCTGAAAAATATAAAAATCAGGAAAAGTCCATCAAAACACCTCAAAAAATTCTCAAACTGCACCAATGACCTTAGAATATCGAAATGAAAAAAATGATCAAAATTTTACTCTTTTTCGTAACTGTTCGAAAAATAACAAAAAATTTAATTCTTTCTTGTAAATATCCGAAAAATATAAAGTCAAGAAAAGTACATCAAAACACCTCAAAAATTCTCAGACCGAACCAATGACCTTAGAATATCGAAATAAAAAATAATCAAAGTTTTAATCTTCTTTGTAACTCTCTGAAAATAAAAAAAATTAATTCTTCCTTGTAAATGTCCGAGAAATATAAAAATAAAGAAAAGTACATCAAAACACGTCAAAAAATTCTCAAACTGCACAATTGACCTTAGAATATCGAAACGAAAAAATGATTAAAATTTTACTCTTTTTCGTAACTATACAAAAAATAACAAAAAAAATATTTTTTCCTCGTTAATGTTGAAAAATATAACAATCAAGAAAAGCACATCAAAACACCTCAAAATATTCTCAAACCATACCAATGACCTTGGAATATTGAAACAAAAAAAATGATTAAAATTTTACTCTTCTTAGTAACTGTCAGAAAATAACAAAAAAGTCAATTATTCCTCGTAAATGTTCGAAAATATAAAAATCAAGAAAAGCACATCAAAACACCTCAAAAATTTCTGAAACCACACCAATGACCTTAAAATATCGAAACTAAAAAATGATCAAAATTTTACTCTTTTTCGTAACTGTCTGAAAAATAACAAAAGAAAAAATGATTCCTCGCAAATGTCTGAAAAATATAAAAATCAAGAAAAGTACATGAAAGCACCTAAAAATATTCTCAAACCGCACCAATGACCTTAAAATATCAAAATAAAAAAATGATCAAAATTTTACTCTTTTTCGTAACTATCTTAAAAATAACAAAAAAAATTAATAATTCTCGTAAATGTCTGAAAAATATAAAAATCAAGAAAAGTACATCAAAACACCTCAAAACAATACTCAAACTGCTCCAATGACCTTAAATATTGAAACGAAAAGATGATCAAAATTTTACTCTTTTTTGTAATCGTCCGAAAAATAAATAAAAAATTAATTATTTCTCGTAAATGTACGAAAAATATAAAAATCAAGAAAAATACATCAAAACACCTCAAAAATTTCTCAAACTACACCAATGACCTTAGAATATTAGAACAAAAAATGATTAAAATTTTACTCTTTTAAGTAACTGTCCGAAAATAACAGAAAATTTAATTCTACCTCGTAAATGTCCGAAAAATTAAAAAATTAAGAAAAGTACATCAAAACACCCCAAAAAAGTTCTGAAACAGCACCAATGAACTTAAAATATCAAAACTAGAGAATCATCAAAATTTTACTTTTTTCATAAATGTCCGAAAAATAACAAAAATATAATTCTTCCTCGTAAATGTTTGAAAAGCATAAAAATCAAGAAAAGTACATCAAAACACCTCAAAATATTCTCAAACCACACCAATGATCTTAGAATATCGAAGGGAAAAAATGATCAAAATTTTGCACTTTTTCGGTATGAAAAAAAAAAATTAATCCTTCTTCGTAATTGTCCGAAAAATATGAAAATTAAGAAAAGTACATCAACACAACTCAAAAAATTCCAAAACCCCACCAATTACATTAGAATATCGAAATGAAAAAATGATCAAAATTTTACACTTTTTCGTGACGGTCCGAATAATAACAAAAAACTTAAATTCTTCCATCAAGATGTCGAAAAATATAAAAATCAAGAAAAATACATCAAAACACCTCAAAAAAATCTCAAACCGCACCAATGACCTTAGAATATCGAAACGAAAAATGGTTAAAATTTTACTATTTTTTGTTATTGTCCAAAAAATTAAATTCTTACATGTAAATGTCCGAAAAATATAAAAATCAAGAAAAGTACATCAAAACACCTAAAAAAAATTCAAACTACACCAATGATCTTAGAATATCAAAACGAAAAAATGATCAAAATTTAATCTTTTTCGTTACTGTCTGGAAAATATCAAAAAAATTAGTTCTTCCACCTAAATGTCCAAAAAGTATAAAAATCAAGAAAAGTAAATCAAAACACCTCAAAAAATTCTCAAACTGCACCAATGACCTTAGAATATCGAAAAGAAAAAATGATTAAAATTTTACTCTTTTTTGTAACAGTACAAAAAATAACAAAAAATATAATTCTTCCTCGTTAATGTTCGAAAAACATAATAATCAAGAAAGGTACATCAAAGCACCTCAAAATATTCTCAAACCATACCAATGACCTTAGAATATCAAAACAAAAAAATGATTAAAATTTTACTCATCTTTGTAACTGTCAGAAAATAACAAAAAAGTTATTTTTCCTCGTAAATGTCCGAAAATATAAGAATCAAGAAAAGTACATCAAAACACCTCAAAAAATTCTCAAACATCACCAATGACCTTAGAATATCGAAACGAAAAAATGATAAAAATTTACCTCTTTTTCATACCTGTCTGAAAAAAATAAAAATTTAATATTTCCTTGGAAATGTCCGAAAAATATAAAAAATCAAGAAAAGTACATCAAAAAATCTCAAACCGCACCAATGACCTTAGAATATCGAAACAAAAAATGATCCAAATTTTACACTTCTTTGTAACTGTCCGAAAATAACAAAAATTTCAATTCTTCCTCGTAAATGTCCGAAAAATATAAAAATCAAGAAAAGTACATCAAAACACCTCAAAATATTCTCAAACTGCACCGATGATTTTAGAATATCAAAACGAAATAATGATCAAAATTTAACTATTTTTGTAACTCCCAGGTAAAAAAATTCTTCTTCACAAATAACCGAAAATTATTAAAATTTAGAAAAAAATCATCAAAACACCTCAAAAAATTCACAAATTGCACCAATAACTATCAAAACGAAAAAATGATCAAAATTAATTCATTTTCGTAACTGTCTGATTAATAATAAAAACTTAGCTCTTCCTCGTAAATGTCCGAAAAATATAAAAATCAAGAAAACTACAACAAAACACCTCAAAAAATTCTCAAACTGCACAAATGATCTTAGAATATGGAAACCAAAAAAAGATCAAAATGTTCCTCTTTTTTATTATTGTTCAAAAAAATATTTCTTCCTCGTAAATGTCTAAAAGGTATAAAAATCAAGAAAGGTATATCAAAACACCTCAAAATATTCTCAAACTGCACCAATGACCTTAGAATATCGAAACGAAGAAATGATCAAAATTTTACTCTTTTTCATAACTGTCTGGAAATTTTTTTTAATTATTCCTCATAAATATCTAATAAAATATTAAAATCAATAAAAGTAGATCAAAACACCTCAAAAAGATCTCAAACTGCATCAATGACCTTAGAATATCGAAAGAGAAATATGATCAAAATTTAATCTTTTTCATAACTATCCAACAAAATTAATTCTTCCTTCTAATTGTCCGAAAAATATAAAAATCAAGAAAAATACATCAAAACACATCTGAAAAATGCTCAAAACACACCAATGACCTTAGAATATCAAATCAAAAAAATGATCAGAATTTTATGAAAAATAACAAAAAAATTTAATTCTTCCTTGTTAATGTCCAAAAAATATAAAAATAAAAAAACATACATCAAAACAACTCATCAAATTATCAAACTGCACCAATGACCTTAGAATATCAAAAATAAAAAATGAGGAATTTTTCCTTTTTGTAACTTTTCAAAATATAACAAAAATTTAGTTTTACCTCGTAAATGTGTGAAAACTATACAAATCAAGAAACATACATCAAAACATCTTTAAAAAATTTCAAACACCACGAATGATCTAAGAATATCGAAACAAAAAAATGAGCAAAATTGTACTCTTTTTCGTAACTGTCCAAAAAATAACAACGAATTATTTTCCTCTTTAATGTCCGAAAATATAAAAATCAAGAAAAATACATAAAAAAACCTTTAAAGAATTTCAAACTCCACCAATGACCTTAAATATCGAAACAAAAAAATGAGTAAAACTTTACTGTTTATCGTAAGTGTCTGAAAAATAACAAAAAAATTATTTCTTCCTCGTAAATGTCTGAAAAATATAAAAATCAAGAATTATACATCAAAACACTTTAAAAAAATTAAAACTACACAACTAACCTTAAATTACTGAAATGAAAAAATGAGCAAAACTTTACTCCTTTTCGTAACAGTCAGAAAAATAACAAAAAAAATAGTTTTTCCTCTTAAATGTGAAAAATATAAAAATCAAGAAACGTAAATTAAAACACCTCAAAAAATGACAAACTGCACTAATGACCTACGAATATTGAAACGAAAAAATGAGCAAAACTTTACACTTTTTCATAACTGTATGAAAATCACAAAAAAAAAAAAAAAATTCCCCGTAAATGTCCATAAAATATATAAATCAAGAAAAATACATCAAAACAACCTCAAAAAAATTTAAAACTGCACCAATGACCTTAGAATATCGAAACAAAAAAAAATGAGCAAAACTTTACACTTTTTTGTAACTGTTCGAAAAATAACAAAAAAATGAGCAAAACTTTGAACTTTTTCGTAACTGTTCGAAAAATAACAAAAAAATAATATTTTTTCCTCGTAAATGTCCGAAAAATATAAAAATCAAGAAATATACATCAAAACATCTCAAAAAAAATTCAAACTGCACCAATGACCTTAGAATATTGAAACGGAAAAATGAGTAAAACTTTACACTTTTTCGTAACTATCCAAAAAATAACAAAAAAAAAGAAAATTCCACGTAAATGTCTAAAAAATATAAAAATCAAGAAACATACATCAAAACATCTCTAAAGAATTTCAAACTACACCAATGACCTTAGAATATCGAAACGGAAAACTAAGCTAAACTTTACACTTTTTCAGAACTGTCCAAAAAAATAACAAAAAAATAATTTCCTCGTAAATGTTCGAAAAATATAAAAATCAAGAAACATACATCAAAACATCTCAAATTTTTTTGTTACCTTCATTATAATACACCTCTGATAGTCGCTATGCGATTAAGAAGAATTACAGGGATCAGACAAGAAAACTTTCTCTTCATATATCTGGGGTGCTCGGTGTTCTATGGTAGAAAAAAAATGTGTATTATGAGGAATTGTTGATGAAGATACAAAAGAGAATATTATTCTTGCAGAATAAGTGGTTATCATACGGGGGGAAAGTCATTCTCATTACGAGCATATTACAGTCTATGCCACTGTTCCTTCTTTCAGCAATGAATCCGACAAAAAGAATCATGAATCAGTTACATCAGATGTTTGCCAGGTTTTTCTGGAGTAAAGCAGGAGGAACTAGAGGAAAACATTGGGTAGCTTGGGAAGAATTATGTTATCCCAAGGAAGAAGGGGGGATAGGAGTGAGATCATTATATGATGTATCAAAGGCAATGTATAGTAAACTATGGTGGAATTTCAGAACCTCTACTTCTCTATGGAGTACTTATATGTGGACTAAGTATTGTAAGAAACAACATACGGTATTAGCCACTAGTAGAGGAGCTTCTCACGCATGGAAGAAAATGGTGGAGGTTAGGGAAGAAGTAGAACATAATATTTGGTGGCAACTCCAATCTGGAGAAATGAGTTTTTGGTTTGATAACTGGACAAAACAAGGAGCTTTATATTTTATAGAGGACCATGGTGGAGGGGAGGAAGAGATAGAGGTGAAAAGATTCATTACAAATGGAGAATGGGATGTTCAAAAGCTGGGACAAATAGTGTCGGAAGGGATGATGTCGTACATCACGAAATGCATTACCCCCCGTCTGATGGAGGAGGGGGATAAAGCTTGGTGGATGGGAAGTACAAGTGGGGAATTCACAATCAAATCAAGTTTTGATATGCTGCGATGTAGAAGGGAGAAGGAGGAATGGAGGGCGAATATGTGGGGCAAACAGATTCCTTTTAAGCTTAGTTTTTTACTATGGAGAATTTGGAAGGGAAAGATTGCCACGGAGGAAAATCTTAAAAGGATGGGGGTTACTATAGCATCGAAATGCTATTGTTGTGAAGAGTTTGAGGAGGAAACTATACAACATTTATTTCTAACAGCTCCCATAGCCCAAAAACAATGGAAGCAATTTGCTTCATGTGCAGGTATTTAGCAACATGGGTGTTTGAAACAGATGATAACAGGATGGTGGGAAGCTAACACTCCTATCAAACTGAAATTCATTTTTCAAGCAATACCAAGCATTATACTTTGGGAATTGTGGAAACGGAGAAATGCAAGAAGACATGGATTGGATATAAATTTTATAAGTTGAAGAGTCAGTGTGTCAACACTATCATACAACTGATAAACATGAAATATCCATGGATTAAAGTTCCTAAAAATTGGGGAGAGATGGTCAAAATACTTAAGGAGTACAAACCCAGATTGCATTACTGTGCGGTGAGTTGGAAAAACCTCATAATGGTACAATAAAATGCAACACAGATGGAGCTAGTAGAGGGAATCCTGGAGAAAGTGCCTATGCATTTTGCTTAAGGAACGAAAAAGGAGATATTGTATATGCGGAGGCGGGGCAATTGGGAAATAGAACGAACATGGAGGCAGAAATATTAGCAGTTTGTAAAGCACTAAGACATTGCAAGAGATATAATTTGAGCAATTACATTCTAGAGACAGATTCTCTAAGCATTAGAAATATAATTCGACGTAATTGGAAGATACCATGGCAGCAGGCAGAGGAAATACTGGAAATAATAGAGTTAATTAGCTCTACACAAACAAAGATTCAACATGTGTTTCGGGAAGCTAATAAACTAGCAGATAAATTGGCAAATGAAGCATTTGAGCAAACGAATGCAAAACAAATACATGCTTTCCAACAGTTATCAGTGGAATGTAGAGAAATTGTGAACATGGATAAAGCAGAAATTCCATCACTACAAATTAAAACAAGGAAGATAACAATACAAGCAACACATCAGGGGAGGGATCAGAGAGATTAACAAGGAACACAGTTATGCTATGTACATCAAATATTTCCACTATACAGGCATACATAACTGTGAAGAAAACAATAGTCCTAGCTATGTCAGCTTACAAAAAGTTCCACCAGCAAAAACGAAGTCGGTCGAATCAGATACGGAGAGGTTGTCTTGGAATCTCTATGTCCGTCTCAAATCAGTGTGAAGTAAGGGGAAAAAATGGAAAAGTATGGAGATGTGCTTACATTTTTCAAGCAATAGCTCAGGACTTGGCATCAGATCCATTGCACCACCGAAGTTTATCACTACAAAGGAAGCCGAGGTCAGGAAGGAAGAGTGATTGGCATTACAACACATAAATGGAGAGGAGGGAGGACTTACTGCTGCGAGCTTCGAATTATCAGAGGGAAGGAGGTCAGGAGATACACATAGATAATTCACAACTTGAGGACACGTTTTGTTCCTTAAAGCTATTGTGATGAACATTTTCAAGTAAGAGGCGGAGAAGACAAAGAGGATGCAAATGGAAATCTTACTCTCTTTTATAGTATGCCATTTCCATTTGGATTGGACCACATTTTTTCATGTTTTTTGTTTCATTCCTTTGGGCCTATTTTACGGGTCTATATTTCTAAATTTTTGGGTTTATTGAAATAAAGGAGCTAACAGCTCCACCAATATTAGTTAAAAAAAAAAAAAACATCTCAAAAAAGTTTCAAACTGCACCAATGACCTTAGAATATCGAAATAAAAAATGAGCAAAACTTTACAGTTTTTCGTAACTGTTCGAAAAATAATAAAAAATTTCATTTTTCCTCGTAAATGTCTGAAAAATATAAAGATCAAGAAACATACATGAAAACACATCAAAAAAAATTCAAACTGCACCAATGAACTTAGAATGTCGAAACAAAAAAATGAGCAAAACTTTACACTTTTTTGTAACTGTCCGAAAAATAACAAAAAAAAATATTTCCTCGTAAATGTGTTAAAAATATAAAAATCAAGAAACATACATCAGAACATATCAAAAACTTTTCAAACTGCACCTATAACCTTAGAATATCGAAATGAAAAAATGAGAAAAACTTTACACTTTTTCGTAACTATCCAAAAAATAACAAAAATAATTTTTTTTGCTCGTAAATGTCTGAAAAATATAAAAATCAAGAAACATACATCAAAACATCTCAAAAAAATTCAAACTGCACCAATGACCTTAGAATATCGAAACGAAAAAATAAGCAAAACTTTACACTTTTTCGTAACTGTCCAAAAAAATAATTTTTCCTCATAAATGTCCGAAAAATATAAAAATCAAGAAACATACATCAAAGCATCTCAAAAAAATTTCAAACTGTTCCAATGACCTTAGAATATCGAAACAAAAAATGAGCAAAACTTTACACTTTTTCGTAATTGTCTAAGAAATAACAAAAAAAAAAATTCCTCATAAATGTCCAAAAAATATAAAAAACAAAAAACATACATCAAAACATCTCAAAAATATTTCAAACTGCTCTAATGACCTAAGAATATCGAAACAAAAAAATGAGCAAAACTTTACTCATTTTTTGTAACTGACCAAAAAATTACAAAAAAATAAATTTTCCTCGTAAATGTTTGAAAAATATAAAAATCAAGAAACATACATCAAAACACCTCAAAAAAAATTCAAACTGCACAAATGACTTTAGAATATCAAAACGAAAAAGGAGCAAAACTTCACTCTTTTTCGTAACTGTCCAAAAAAATTAGTTTTTCCATGTAAATGTCTGAAACATATAAAAATCAAGAAACGTACGTCAAAACACCTCAAAAAAAATTCAAAACTGCACCAATGACATTAGAATAACGAAACGAAAAAATGAGCAAAACGTTACTCTTTTTTGTAACTGTCCAAAAAATAGCAAAATAAATAATTTTCCCCTCTAAATTTTCGAAAAATATAAAAATCATGAAACATACATCAAAAACACCTCAAAAAAATTTAAACTGCACCAATGACCTTAGAATTTAAAAAATGAAAAAATGATCAAAACTTTACTCATTTTCGAAACTATCTGAAAAATAACAAAAAAATTAATTCGTCCTCATCAATGTCCGAAAAATACAAAAATAAAAAAGCATACATCAAAACAGCTCATAAAATTATCAAAATGCACCAATGACCTTAGAATATCGAAAGGAAAAAAATGAGCAAAATTTTATTCTTTTTCGTAATTTTTCAAAAAATAACAAAAAAATTAGTTTTACCTCGTAAATATGTGAAAACTATACAAATCAATAAACACACATCAAAACACCTTTAAAAAATTTCAAACTCCACCAATCACCTTACAATATCTAAACTAAAAAATGAGCAAAATTTTACACTTTTTCGTAACTGTCCAAAAAATAACAACAATTTTTTTTTCCTCAATAATGTGCGAAAATATAAAAATCAAGAAACGTACATCAAAACACCTTTAAAGAATTTCAAACTCCACCAATGACCTTGAATATCGAAACGAAAAAATGAGCAAAACTTTACTGTTTATCATAAGTGTCTGAAAAATAACAAAAAAAATATTTCTTCCTCGTAAATGTCTGAAAAAAATAAAAATCAAGAATTATATATCAAAACACTTAAAAAAATTTAAAACTACACAACTGACCTTAGAATACCAAAACGAAAAAAATGAGCAAAATTTTATTCTTTTTGGTAACAGTCAGAAAAATAACAAAAAAAATAGTTTTTCCTCTTAAATGTGAAAAATATAAAAATCAAGAAACATAAATTAAAACACCTCAAAAAATGATAAACTGCACTAATGACCTAAGAATATTGAAACGAAAAAATGAGCAAAACTTTACTCTTTTTCATAACTGTATGAAAATCACAAAAAAAATTAATTTTCCTCGTAAATGTCCAAAAAATATAAAAATCAAGAAAAATACATCAAAACACCTCAAAAAAACTTAAAACTGCACCAATGACCTTAGAATATCAAAACAAAAAAATGAGCAAAACTTTGAACTTGTTCGTAACTGTTCGAAAAATAACAAAATAATAATAATTTTTCCTCGTAAATGTCCGAAAAATATAAAAATCAAGAAATATACATCAAAACATCTCAAAAAAATTTCAAACTGCACCAATGACCTTATAATATCGAAATGAAAAAATGAGTAAAACTTTACACTTTTTCGTAACTATCCAAAAAATAACAAAAATAATAATTTTTCCACGTAAATGTCTAAAAAATATAAAAATCAAGAAACATACATCAAAACATCTCTAAAAAATTTCAAACTACACCAATGACCTTAGAATATCAAAACGAAAAACTAAGCTAAACTTTACACTTTTTCGTAACTGTCCAAAAAAATAACAAAAACAAAATTTCCTCGTAAATGTCCGAAAAATATAAAAATCAAGAAACATACATCAAAACATCTCAAAAAAATTTCAAACTGCACCAATGACCTTAGAATATCGAAACGAAAAAATGAGCAAAATTTTACAGTTTTTCGTAACTGTTCGGAAAAAAAAAATCCTCGTAATGTCTGAAAAATATAAAAATCAAGAAAAATACATCAAAACATCTCAAAAAAATTTCAAACTACAACAATGACCTTAGAATATCATAACGAAAAATGAGCAAAACTTTACTCATTTTTTGTAACTGTCCGAAAAATAACAAATAAATTATTTTTTCCTTGTAAATGTTTGAAAAATATAAAAATCAAGAAACATACATCAAAACACCTCAAAAAAATTTCAAACTGCTCAAATGACTTTAGAATATAAAAACTAAAAAAGGCGCAAACTTCACTCTTTTTCGTAACTGTCCAAAAATTAGTTTTTCCTTGTAAATGTCTGAAATATAGAAAAATCAAGAAACATACATCAAAACACCTCAAAAAAATTCAAACTGCACCAATGACATTAGAATAATGAAACAAAAAAATGAGCAAAACGCTACTCTTTTTCGTAACTATCCAAAAAATAACAAAAATATTTAATCCCTGCCCCCTAAATTTTTTAAAAATATAAAAATCAAGAAACATATATCAAAACACCTCAAAAAAATTTCAAACTGCACCGATGACCTTAGAATATCGAAACGAAAAAATGAGCAAACATTTACTCTTTTTCGTAATTATCCGAAAGTAACAAAAAAATAATTGTTCCTCGTAAATTTCCAAACAAAATATAAAAATCAAGAAACATACATCAAAACACCTCAAAAAAAATTCAAACTACACCAATGACCTTAGAATATTGATACGCTCATATTACACCTCCATAAATAAGTAGTAGCGATCGTATTCAAATAACGAATTCAACTTGTAGGTTGGGGTCGATCCCACGAGGAATATGGTTTATACTTAAAGTTAACTCACTATTATATCTTTTTAGTCGAACTACTTTTGAGAAAAGTAAACGGGGGGGGGGGGGGGTGT